>JAEIFT010000384.1:0-254198 GCA_018904225.1 Lordiphosa mommai | reverse complement strand
TTTTAGTCTCCACATATACTTGCCGACGTTGCGGTAAAACTTCGCTAGCACAATGAGTGAGAGTGAGAGAGCGCTAACGAGAGCTGCACTCTTACACAAAGAAAATCTCTGAGGGGCAGAAAACGTGCCACAGAGCTACATATTAATTTGGCATTAAACTTTCAACATTGTTTGTGAATGATAAACAACTGCACCCTTAACTGTTAATGCACCAGCTTCAGTCTCCACAATATGTGGCAACTGCAAATTTTTCAAGATGCCCACACACACACATACATACATAACGCATACGTCGTCAACTTGCATGAAATGTCATCATGTAATTTCACTTCGTCCGTCGCCCGTTCTCACCAACACATCTCGTACTCTCTTTCATTTACTTATTTATTTACCTGAAGCATACGGGCCGTTTATTTACAAAAAAAAAACCAAAATAACAGTTTGCACGTTGACTCTATATATTCTAGCTTTCTTTAGTTTAGTTAATTAGTTTCAGCACTAATAATTTGTATAATTTCCATGCAATGTGTTCGGGAAAGTGTGACCGAATATCAGCAAAAGCAATATACCACGGGTGTGGAGAATGTGTGGTCACCCTGGGCTGGTGTGTCGATGAATATCGATAGACCGTGTCAACAACGTGGCCGCCACGGTGAGAAGGAATAGTGAATGCTGAGTCACTTTTTTATACGCTTGCAGAGGCAATATTAAAATTGTCACGATGTTTGTAAGGCATAGAAGGAAGCAGCTCCGACCCCATAAACTATATATATTTTTGATCAGCATGACGAGCTGAGCCGATATAGCCATACCCGTCTGTTTCTATGCTATCTCCTTCCTCAGCTTGAAAGCTATCTTGACCAAACTTTGCAAAAAGTCTTCAAATACACACATGGGCTGCACTATATCATATAGCTGCCATAGGAACGATCGGTCGAAAAAAAATAATAATAAATAATACCATTGTAGCGTCTCCAATCGTAGTTTATATTTGTTTTATATGTTTCCACACAATTCTGAAAAAATTTATCAAAATCGGATGACTATAGCATATAGCTGCCATAGGACCGATCGGTCGGAAAATGTGTTTAACTAAGAAAAGTTGTTTTATGGTATCAAATTTATATTATCAATGATTTACAAATTTTAAATATCTGATATCTATTCAATATATATTTTACCGGTTAAATCAGTTGGAGTAAAGTTTTTCAAGTGTATTAAAACTTCGGCACAGTCGAAGTTAGCTTTGCCTTCTCGTTATAAGAAAATCGCGCCTAGTTTTTAAATTCATATCAACTGATTATTGGTGATGACACTTTCGCAGCTTTATATAAAAAAAATACCAAATAAGCTCGTGGCGAATGCCGTCAGTTTTGAAAAATGTATGAAATGCTTCTCTGATTTCTTAGGAAAAAACTTATGAAATAAATTATGACAGCTACTTTGGCGAGGTGAATACTAAGCTTACGTCTTATCGGACTTACACTCCAGTCGTCCGACCTTTTCTGGGTCTACGACCTTTTTGGTGATTACATTGAACGAACGGTCCTACTAAGTTCCAAACGTCATTCAGCTGTTGTTAGTTCTGTCCCTCTGTCTGTCCGCCTGTCTGTTTCTACGCAAACTAGTCGCTCAGTTTTGAAGCTAACGAGCTGAAATTTTGCACAGAGTCTTCTTTTTGATGCACGCAACTAATATGTCGTAACCGGCCGGATCGGATGACTATATCGTATAGCTGCCATAGGAACGATCGGTCGGAAAATAAGTGTTAGTGAAAAAAACTTTTTTGTTTTCCATCGCAGCATCACCAATCTTAGTATATATTAGTTTTACATGCTTCCACATAAAACTGAACAAATTTATCGAAATCGGATGACTATATTATATAGCTGCCATAGGAACGATTGGTCAAAAAACTAGCTCGAGTAAGAAAAACTTTTTTGTTTTTCATCGTAACGTCACCAATCGTGGTATATATTAGTTTTATATGCTTCCATACAATTCAGGAAAAATTGATCAAAATCGGATGACTATAGCATATAGCTGCCATACGAACGGTCGGTCAAAAAACAAGTTCTAGTGAGGAAAATTTTTTTGTTTTCCATCGTATCGTCACCAATCTTGGTAGATGTTAGTTTTATATGATTTTACAAATTTTTGAAAAATTTATCAAAATCGGATCACTATAGCACATAGCAACAAAACTAGTTTTAATAAGAAAATTTTTTTGTTATCAATGGTAGCGCCTTTTAAAAACTGCAAGGGTATTTTAAACATCGGCGATGTTAGCCTTCTTTTTTTTTTTAATTAAATGTATGCGTGTGCCCAGCTTTGGTTTCAGCTTGTTTTATACCCGGGTTTTTTAGGCCCGTTTTGGTCCTGTAATCGGAATCGCTTCGGATTCTTCTTTGCGTCTGGGCCAATCCACAAAAAGACACAGTCCGTAGAAGAACCCAAAGCGATTCCGAATGCAGAGACAAAAATAACAACAGATACCGCGATTTTCGTTAAACAAATGTTTGTCTGCATGTTTAAAAAATACCAATTTAAGTATGTGAACGTTTTTAGTCTATTTCTCGAAAACTGTAACTTTTATATTACTGCTTTTAAAGAAATAAAATAAATTTGCACCAACTTTGAGCATTTTTTTCGTAATCAGCGAAATATAATAAATACTAAGAGATTGAAAAATGTGGAGAGAGGCCCTTTTCGGGAAGTTTTGCCGGGTTTTTTTCAACAAACACAAGTTATAATAATTCAGAAATAACTTTTAAGTTACTTATACCACTTAGGGCCGATTGATCATCTTGTAAATAGGTGCTATGTGGCAGTAACGTAAAAACATATAGTGCTATGTAGGAGATGAGAAATCGGCACTCAGATCATGTTGATTTGCGCTGCTCCTGTAGACAATCTGCATGTCCTCCAAAAAAAGGACGTTTGGCGGTTATTATGATAGCTCTGGTTTGGATTATTAGAATTGAAACGAGAAGGCAAAGCTAACTTCGACTGTGCCGAAGTTTTCATACACTTGCAAAAGCTCGCTCCAACTGATTTACTCAAAATCATTAAGAATATGATAGTTGGCTTCAAAAATTGAACAAAAACAAATAAGTTTGCTCACTAAGGTCCAATTTCTCCAAGCCGAATTGTTTCTCCCGTTAGTTAATCCTCAAACAAATTTGTTGCTCCAACAAAAGTACTTTGGCTTCTCAAAGCCAGAATCACCCATCATCGATAAATTGCTATAGCTTTAATGGTGTGACCCTACATTGGCAAACCTATCAAATAAATCAGCTGATTTTTATACCCGTTACTCGTAGAGTAAAAAGGGTATACTAAGTTCGTGCAAATGTATGTAACAGGCAGAAGGAAACATTTCCGACCCCATGAAGTATATATATTCTTGATCAGCATCAATAGCCGAGTCGATATAGCCATGTCCGTCTGTCCGTCTGTCTGTCTGTCCGTCCGTCTGTATGAACACCTAGATCTCAGGGACTATAAGAGCTAGAGCTACCATTTTTTCAGTGTAGACTTGTATTGTCTGCACGCAGATCAAGTTTGTTTCAAATTTTTGCCACGCCCCCTCCCGCCCCCGTAATATGAACAAAACCTCATATCTCCCACAATTTTAAAATAGATGATTCGAACCTCCTAGACATATACTTAAATCATTATTACCTATCGATCCGCCATACATCATTTTTCGATCAGATGAACCATAGTAGAGTTACCGCCCCCGCAATTTGAAAAATACCTCCATATCTTCCACAATTTTGAAAATACATTAGTAAATCCTTCTAGACATATATTTTAATCATCATTACCTATCGATCTGTCATACATCATTTCCTGAACAGATAAACGATAGAAGAGTTGCCACCAATTGGAAAATACCTCATATCTCCCACAATTTTGATCATAGATTGTTCAAACCTTCTAGACATATATTTCAATCATCATTACCGCCATATATCATTTCCTGATCAGATGAACGATAGAAAAGTTCCCGCCCCCGCAATTTAAAAAAGCCTCTATATCTCCCACAATTTCGAAAATAGATTAATCGAACTTTTTAGACATGTATTTTAATCATCATTACTTATCGATCCACCATACATAGTTTCCCGATCAGATGAGCTATAGTAGAGTTGCCACCCCCGCAATTTGGGGAAAAAACACAATTTAGGCATGTCGTTTATCTGTCCTTTTTACTCTACGAGTAACGGGTATAAAAATTGATGCATTAAACCTTTTAGGCTGAGTTCACTGACGCATGATACATGATAATCTAGTAGGCCCTTATGTTCTCTTGTTTTCATTGTGAATTGCTTGTAATTTGGCATTCAAAACAATACAACATGAAGGCTTACTAGATTATCATGTCTCATGCGTCGAACAGTGTGAACTCAGCCTAATCCTATAAAATAAAACGTAAGTCATTTTTACCTCAGTTTTAGGTCTTAAAATAACCATTTAATTTTTGTTTATTCTTACCCTAATCCAAGCAAATATAATACCTAATAATTTATATATTGGTAACCTCAAACTTCGAACATATCATTCCTTAAAATTAAGGTAATTTTTAACTCAATTTTTACACTTAAAATAACATAAAATTTTGGGTAATTCCTACCTTAATCCAAGCAAAAATAGTACATAAACGAGATGTAAAGCGGCCGTGAGGAGGTTTAAGATTTTTATGAGGGAGATAGAGGTTCCAAAGGGGGGGAATCTATAAGTCATGGGAGATATTTCTACCTCAAAATTCTTGGGAATATGATGATTTTCCAAATTGGGGGAGGCAACTCGCGTACACGACGAAAAATATGGCCTTAAAAATTTAGGCAATTTGTACCTAAATTTTTAAACTTAAAATAACCTAAGCTTTTGGGTAAGTCTTACCTTCATCCAATGAAATATAGTACCTAAAAAATGGTATATATATTACCTTAATTCTAGGACATATCATGCCATAAAATTTAGGCAATTTGTACCTCAAATTTAGCCCGTAAAGGCAATAGTTTTTTTTGAGTGTAAGGTAAGCACAGGTACGGCACTTTGTTATTTAGAAGAAATCTCCAAGCGATAAATCACTTGGATCGCAAGCAATGTGCCGAAATGTGCGTACGAATGTAATATTACATATAGGGACCGATGTTGGACTAAATGTAGGAGCGACTTGTTCTAACGAGAAACCCTTGCCTAAACTAAAGTAATATAATAAAATGATATTTAAATAATAATTATTTCTGGCCTGTGCGGATGAATTCGTTAAGACCTTCTTCTTTCAAATCAGATCCTTGGAACTACAAAATATTGGATGCCTTTTGACCTTTTTGGACATATGTACGTTTGTTGTTTTTGAACATGTTGTCTATTGTATTATTGCAGATGGACAGACACTAATTTCCTTTTGTTCGCAAGCTCATTCAAAGTTGGGGCAATGAGGATGGGAAACAACAGTAACGACGGTTGGCAATGACAATACGCTCCTCCACTCGCCAGGCACAGCAAGAAGGTGGCATTCTGGGCGGGTCGCAATGGCAACGACAGCAGCTGCGTAGCGATTGGTCAAAGTCAGCCGCTGAGGGCACATCATTGGCCAAGCATCTCTCTCTGAGCGAAGAGAGTGTCGGCGGGCACGCTCTTCGGCAAAGAGATGAAATGCCGTTGGGTTAGGCCAGGCACACGAGCACACACAGCCAGCGGGCCGACAGCAGTGTCAGTACTCGAAGAGCATCGCTGCTGGACCGCTGCAATCTCTTGCTGCGGCTGCTGTGGAAGTGGGAAGTGGAATTTGGAATCGGAATCGGAGTCAGTGACAATTGAACATTGCCACACAGTGGTGGTGGGTACTCGTACTCACACTCACTCCAAATCGCGCGTGTCGTCAAACTTACTCCTTTGCTTGCCGCTTGTGGTATTGTGGAATTTGGTGCGAACGCGAACGCGAGGCCGAGGATTGAGGCGATTGTGGCGCTGACAATGCCCACTAAATGTGAACCCGGCCATCAGCAGGGGTCAAACACTTATCAAAAAAAAAAATAAAACAAAACTAGAAATGTGTGAGTGCGCGAGCGGCAAGTTGTGTCGTGCGTAAAAATAGTTCCCGACCGCCTAGGGATTGCTTAAACAACTACCAAGTGAAATGTGACAACCGTTCAGAAAGTGAATACACAATAGTGCCATAATAATCATAATAATTATCATAGATATCCCACATACATTTGTGGCATAAGCGAAACTAGTCAAAAGAGTGCAACTCTTACAGTTACAGTTCATGGAATAATGCGCCAGGTCTAGCTGCAGAGGTGAGTGTCCTATTCCCGGCATCCTCCTCTGAATCCGACTTCTTGCTGCCTAATTGCGCTCAGTGGCGCTCGCGCTCTTCTAATGCCAGCTTGCTGCGTCACTGGCACAAAAGTCTGGTCTGGTGCCGCACAAGCATTGGCCGCGACAGGTGCACTTGCCACGCGAGAAGATCTGCTGCTGCGGCTGGAAACTGGTAACGAAATTGGCATGGTCGGAGGGGGGAGAGAGATCGTGCATTCGTTGGCAGGACTGGTTTGTTGTTTGTAATTGCCAATAGCAACCATGGGAATGAGTGCAACTTTTTTGGTATTTATTTCCAAATCAAAGCTATACTTGAAATCTGGGATAAGACCCTGATCGAGTTCGGCAAATGGTTATATTTTGGTTAAAACCAAAATCCAGTATTTTGCTTGTTTTTATTTCGATTCCGTTAGGTACCCACCCACCCATATTATCAACGGTACAGCAGCAGTATCGGAATTTAAAATAGTTTTTCTTACATGGATCATTGACTTCGACCTTGGGTGGTAGATTTTCCAAAACTCATGTCGAACCTACTGACCAATTCTATTAATAAACACAAAAATACGAGTCCTGGTGAGATTGCACCCCAGACTTCTTGCGCCATAGGCATTACCACTCTTCAACAACGGTCCACAATTTTGTATAAATAGTTGAAGTTCCATTATTTTTTCGTCTTTATAATAAACATCAACTGCCACACCAAATCATTGATATCCTCAATTATCAACAAGCAGATTTCACAGAATCTACTATAGGTTAAAGTGAAGGTTAAAGTGTTGGCGCGTAAGCGAGAAGAATCGAAATTTTAAAACATTTTCTTATCTATTAAGTTTTATTACTTGCAATTATGTTATTGATATTTTTCCGGCCTTACACATATTAAGATATTTTGGACTTCAAGTTGAAACTTTGCTATAACAGTTAAAAAATCAATGCTTTAAAGCTGGTTAAAACCATTTTGTGATTTAATATTTGCGACTGTTTTGGAGTAAAAAATACATTTCCTTATTTTAAAAAACCATTAGTATCGGAGATTAATTTTAAAATCCGAGAACACTTGACTTTTGCTGAGAGATGCAACCCGGTTCTGAACCGAAACGTACCGAACCGCAAACCGGTGTCCTTCGATATGTTTCGGTTCTGTTTACGACTACCTCAAGACAAGAAGATTTTAACATTTTGAATTTGTATCACACGAATTGACAAAAAACCAGGGATCGGCAACGGTAGCAGAAATGTTGCCAGTAGCAACTAAGAAAATATTCGTATTTCTTTCTGCATTGATGTTCTACCCAAGGTGGAATTATACATCGAGTGGCGGTCATTAAAATCTTTAATTTCGTTTCTTACATATTGTCAGTGTGCAACTTACACTTGAACTGCAAGGTTCTTCCACAGACATACCAAAACAATGTGTGCGCTTTCAATTGACATTTGAAATTTTTAAGTGGGCCTTTCCATGCATTTCAATTGTTTGTTTGGGGGTAGTTTTTTGTACAGCGCTCAGCCACACACACACACACCTTCATGCAAACGCTGTCTGTCTCACACTTTCGCATTTAACGAAAGCTCTGAACTTACATAGTTTTAGTCACCGCAACACTATGTTTAATTCCAGCATGGTCTCGTCACAGTTGACATTTCTTCAGTGTGCTGGTGACACTCGATGCGAAATGTTGTCGCCATAGGAACACCTATTAAGAGTGAAGAATCTTCATGACACTAAGAGCTCAACATTTGCAAAATAAAAAATTTCACAAAAATTAAAATTTATGCCAAAATATTTGGCTTTATTGCCATAGTGCTGCTCGGAGTCGTACGTGTAACTGTGTTTCATGCCTTTTGTTTCATTTGCGTTTGCGCCTTGGGCCGGTTCCTGTTTCGGTTTTTGGGAACACTTGGCGCGTATGCGTGCAATTAAATCAAATTTCCTAACATGCAGATCCAGATCTGCGATTCATTTGCTGTCAACTTAAACTCGGCCCGTTCCCATTTCCCATCCCCATTCCCCGTTTCCATTTCCAAGCCTAATGATGCTGGTCCATCTGTCAAATTATTTGTTTCTGGTTAGTTGGTCGTCGTTGGCCGCTTGTCGATTGTTTGTTCCAACGGGGTGTCACCTTGGAACGCCATAAATTCTGCAACTGGGCAGCGCATAATAAGGACCACGGATACATCAAAGAGACAATCAAGGCGAAAACAATGACGCAAACACATTCAAAAACCGAAACTCCGACCAACAAAGAGAAGATGCGCCCGCTTAAAGGCGTCTTAGAGAATTTGCTTGCGGACAAGACAGATGACAGCGATCAGCACAGTGAAAACTCGCGCAAGTCGATTGCGAGTACTTGGTCATGAACTACTCTTTCCCACCCCGCTGAAGAAAAGATTATTCCTTTACAATAGGCAACAATTTGTTTGTGCGTATTAAGCTTGAAACTTAAAAAGAAAAAGTGATTTGAAGTTCGATTCGCTCATTACTTCCGTTAAGGGTATATTAAAATTGAGCAGATGTGTGTATCGCATAGAAGGAAGCACTTCCGACCTCATAAAGTATATATGTTCTTGATCTTGTCTGTCTGTTTCCATGCTATCTCCCCCGTCAGTTTTAAAGCTATCTTGATCAAACTTTAAAGAAAGTCTTTAAATGGGCATTTCCATTATGTCGAACTGGACCTTCGTACACTTTTGAAGTGGAAAAAAGTAAAAATAAAACGTATTTTTGATTTGACAAAAGGCTTAACTTATTGCTCTTAATTGGCCCTACAATTGGTGCTAAGGTTGATTTTGGGCAATTAATTTTTTTTCAAGATAATTACAAAAAACCAAGCCATTCGCACGGGACAAAAACAGAAGTGGTTTTTGCGACCAACAATTGACAAGCCGATTTTAGCGAATCCTGAGGCAATATTTCAATCTGTTAAATTTAAGAACATTGCTCATTGATGACACTTAATAACGGTTTTGATTTTACCCAAAATTAACTTATACATTTCTTAAAATTCAATTTTAAGCACTTTCGCACGGGACATGTCGTATGGGACATTTTCTTCCGTCATAATAATAATGTTATTTCAGTTACTCTTTTAAGGAAATTATATATAAATAAGAGGAGTTAAAATGTTTTTAAGTCAACAAAAGATTTCAATGTATTCATTTTCGCATAATAACAAAAAACAAAAAAAAAATTAAAATTTTGGATCGTACTTTAACTTTTTTCTCTACCGTATGCAGGCTCTCTAAATTTTTTTCGCCGCCGTTTTTGCTCATTTAGATATAAAAAATCAAAAACTATGATTTACAAAAAAAAAAAAATCATTCATGTAAGAAAAAGTTTTGAATTTCACACTGACGATGTCGCACGGGACCAACTTTATATAAGCACCCAGATCACAAATATTCTCATTTTTCAGCATGATTCTTTTTATTTGAATTGTATTAAAAATCACTATTTGTACTCAATATTGGATAAGCCTTCCACATGTACTTTTGACGCACAGATAACAAATGTTGTTTTTCAATGTCGCACGGGACATCGAAAAATGCGATGATGCAAATCAAAAAATTACGTTATTTACCAATCGCATAGACTCTTTTGCATTTTTATTTGACTCTTTGTATCCTTGGAAAGATTTAAGAATGCAAAAGTCAATGCATAAAGAAAGACATTAAAGAACAATTATCAAAACAAAAAGTGCAGGGGATATATCATACTGAGAATAGTTGAGCTTGCGCGACTTTGCTTTTGAATATCTCGAAGTGGGTTATAAATAAATGTAAAATTAGTTTATATTAGTACAATTTGACTGTTTTCCTATGAAAATATCATAAAGCAAGGGGTTTTGAAAAACTTAAAAATTTTTGGTCTGGGTGGACCTTTTGGTGGAAATGCCCAAATACATAAAGGCTATCGGATGACTGTAGTATATACATAGCTGCCATAGAACGGATCGGTGAGAAAATGAGTTTTAGTAGTAAAAACTTTTGTGGTTTTACTGTTAACGCTTTTAAACTCAGCAATTATGAATAATATATGTTTTGCAAAATTTGGTCAAAGTCGCGAATAGCTGCCATAGGACCGATCTTTCAGAAAATAGGAGTAAATGGGAAAGACATTTGTTTTCAATGTTAGCTATACACTTTCAAAAAGTTCTGCAAAAATTTGGCTAAAATCGGAGGGCTATATTATATAGCTACCAGAGAACCAATTGGTTGGAAAATGGGTCTGATTAAGGGAACTTTTTTGAAGATAGCTTTGTCCCCTAGTTTAATCTTTTTATTTGGCGAATATATAGAGTAGATAGGCATTCTGCATAAATGGGGGAGGGGTGACTTTCTAAAACTAAACAAATCTAAAATCTTATGGTATACACCTAATTACTCTATCTCTTAAAGCCTCTGATATCGAAGCGTTACATACAGGCAAACAGACAGATCGTTGCTGTAGAGATGATGAAATTGGCAAAATAATGTTTTCGATTCGGACAAAAATGTTCAAGTTCGGTTTTTGGGGAACGAATATGTTGGTACTCTTGCTGTCGATGCAGATCCAGTACTTGGGCGGACCTCAAAAAGACTTAAAGATCGTTTTGGTAATATTTTTGACTAATTTGTAAACCAAAAATTTTAATATAAAGTTTAAAAACAATCTTGAATTAAACAAAAAAGTTCTCATACACGTATGTCATTTCATGATATTGTCAACGGGCAACAATTTAAGCTTATACTTTTCATATTGCGGGGGAGGAAGGGGGCGTGGCAAAAATTTGAAACAAACTTGATCTGCGTGCAGACAAAACAAGTCTACACTGAAAAAATTTTATCTCAAGCTCTTATAGTCTCTGAGATCTAGGTGTTCATACAGACAGACGGACAGACGGACGGACGGACAGACGGACATGTCTATATCGACTCGGCTATTGATGCTGATCAAGAATATATATACTTTATGGGGTCGGAAATGCTTTCTTCTGCCTGTTACATACATTTGCACGAACTTAGTATACCCTTTTTACTCTACGAGTAACGGGTATAAAAATACCTCATATCTCCCACAATTTGGGCAACCTTACCCTGAGTAACGGGTATATCGAAGTCGAGCAGGGCCGACTTCAACTTACGCTCTCGTTTTTTTATGGTAGCACGATCAAATTCTCAATGATTTTGAATCTTTAATATCTGATATCTATATCCTTTATATATTCTACCGGATAAATTAGTTAAAGTGAACTTTTGCAAGTGTATTAAAACTTCGGCACAGTCGAAGTTAGCTTTGCCTTCTCGTTTTAATATTGTGAAACAAAAACATAAACACAGTGTTAAAGGTCTCGTAAAATAAATACTATTTTTATACCCTTGCAGAGGGTATATTAAAATTGTCACGATGTTTGTAACGCATAGAAGGAAGCATTTCCGACCACATTAAGTATATATATTCTTGATCAGCATGACGAGCTCAGTTCATTTCCGTTTGTCCGTCCGTCCGTCTGTCCGCCTGTCCGTCCGTCCGTCTGTCCGTCTGTTTCTATGCTATCACCTCTCTCAGTTTTAAAGCTATCTTGACCAAACTTTGCAAAATGTCTTTAAATACAAATAAGCTGCACATTTGTCTGAATTGGCCGGATCGGATGACTATATCATATAGCTGCCATAGGAACGATCGGTCCAAAAACTAGTTCTGGTGAGAAAAACTTTTTTGTTTTCCAATCGTGATATGTATTAGTTTTATAAGCTTTCACACAATTCTGAGAAAATTTATCAAAACCGGATGACTATAGCATATAGCTGCCATATAAACGGTCGGCTAAAAAAGTAATTCTAAGAGAAAAACTTTTTTGTTATCAATGGTAGCGCATTTCAAAAACTTCAAGGGTATTTAAAACATCGGCGTAGCCGATGTTACCCTTCTATTGTTCATAATGTATTCCTTTATAATTTACATTTAAATTTCTTACGCTAATTTGTAAGAATACAAAAATTAAAAAAAAAAGATTTGAAGTAAAAATTCGGATTTACGACGGGTGAGACGGGATCCAATTTACTTGTCTGGATTTAATTTGCCAAAACAAACGGCTGAATGACCTGTTAATGTAGATTTTCTCAAATGCAAGGCTTCACTGTACTTGTACTCAACATTAGTGACCATGTAGCTAGGGCTAGACTTCAAAGTTCGAAGTGACATTGGCGGCAAAGCCAAAGCGCGTCTTCGATAGTTACTGAATTGCAGACAATAGAGGAAATTGAGAATGGGAAGTGGGTGAGATGAAATGACGGCTTAACGAACAGTCGAACCCAGAAAAAACACAATTGCGCAATTGTTGAACTTATTTACGATAAGTACACCGTCAGAGGCAACCATTAGAGATTGGGCTTGGGACTCTGGGTGAACTTTCGCACCAATGACAGGTTGAATATGAATGGAACCTGAAGGTGTTGCGATTCAATTGGGAGTTGCTGTTAGGTGAAACCCCTTTAAATTTGAATCGATATTGCAAAGATTCTTTGGGAAGATTCCCAAATGTCTTCTCTGGCATGCAGATATCTCTGTCAACACACAAACACACACACTATTGCACGCATGCTCATTAAGTTACACTCAAGGGGAGAGCTCGGAGGCAGAATGACAGGTTTTTATCCAGTTCTCGAAAGCTGGTAAAACTGGACAACCGGAAAGCTGGCAGCAAACCAAACAAAACAACAAAATAAATCGCTTATTCTGAACTTGTTTATCTCACGCATTTTATGGCGGCTATTTGCGATTTCGATTTCGGCTATGAATAAACTCTCCAAATCGCTTCTAATGAGTAAAGTAGTGCGACGATTCGATTGGTGCATGTGCCCGTTTATATTTGGATGATCAATAGGAACTAAGGAAATACCTATTGTTAATCATTTGGTTAATGTTACTGTGCGCACAGTCAGCCGACTTAATGTTAATCTTTACATTTGATGTTAATATTAACCAGGGTGTCAGACCGGAACCCGAACCGGAACCGTATACCGAAAAGAACCGATTAAGACTCAGAACCGGATCCGTTATTATTTATTTTTTGAGAACCGGTATTTTGGAACCTTTATTTTTGGAACCGAAATGACCGAAAAGAACCGAAACATTGTACCGGAATAGATTCGGTTCAGAGTTTTTATACACTTGAAAAGTGTATATTAATTTTGCCCAGAAGTTTGTAACGCATAGAAATATTCATTTCCGACCCCATAAACTATATATATTCTTGATCAGAACGACGAGCTGAGTTCATTTCCGTCTGTCCGTCCGTCTGTCTGTCCGTCTGTCTGCTTCTACGCGAACTAGTCTCTCTAGTTCTAGTGAGAAAAACTTTTTTGTTTTCCATCGCAGCATCACCAATCGTGGTATATATTAGTTTTTTATGATTCCAAACATTTCCGGAAAAATTTATCAATTTTATTTATCAGATTATTTATCAGATGACAATACTATGGTAAATAAAACTAGTTCTAATGAGAAAAACTTTTTTGTTATCAGTGGTAGCGCCTTTCAAAATTGCAAGGGTATTTAAAACATCGGCATAGCCGATGTTAGCCTTCTATTTTTCTCTTTTCTTTTTGGCGAACCCTGGTTTAAATCAAAGTTCGCAAACCCCTAGGGGCCGAACACATTCGGCAATTCACATGCATATGATCCGATTGCTTGCCAAAGTTATGCGTGACTGATTGGCAGAGAGTCAAACTCTACCTACTCTTCATGGGAAGAGCATCGACAGCTGTTTGGTACCAGGTAACACTTCCACACGTTTTCTCTTCTCTCTTCTTGGCGATCCCTGCTTTAAAGTTGTGTTTGTCCACACGGAAACTTAGTTTTATCGAACATTTTACTGTTTGTAAGGCAAACACAAATCAATTCAAACAAAAATCAGCTGTCAAATTGTCAACAAACCTGGGGCTTTACTATAGCCCATCTGATCGGGAAATTATGTATGGTGGATCGATAAGTAATGATGATTAAAATATATGTCTAGAAGGTTCGAACAATCTATCTTCAAAATTGTGGGAGACATTAGGTATATTTATACCCGTTACTCGTAGTGTAAAAAGGATATACAAAGTTCGTGCAAATGTATGTAACAGGCAGAAGGAAGCATCTCCGACCCCAAAAAGTATATATATTCTTGATCAGCATCAATAGCCGAGTCGATATAGACATGTCCGTCTGTCTGTCTGTCCGTCCGTCTGTATGAACACCTAGATCTCAGGGACTATAAGAGCTACGAGTAAAGGGTATAAATATGTACATATCGAAATATGTGAACGTAGTGGAATGAGGCTATAACATTTAATGATAATATTAGCATTTTGAGAATTAGTAATAAATAAGAACAATGAATTAATCAGAGGTAACGTTTTTATTATTCTACCTTTGAACAGTGTTTTATGAGTGTTTTTTAAAAAACTTCTGCAGGGAAAACCATAAAAGCATTTTCAGTTTGGTTTTTGGATTTGTGTTATTAATTAACTATATAATAAAATATATAAAAAATGTTTGAATTTCGAGGGCTGTTCAAAAAGTTATCGGCCTCCCAATTAAGGTCTCAAAAAAAAAGGTGTAGAGGTGGTGGCCATGATTCCAGGACTCCAGGTTATCGGAATGGAAAACGGTAAATGAGGTTATGATCAGGTAGAAGACCCCCTTAATAGAATAGCAGTTAAGTCATATGTCGTTTTTCAATCTTTGTGTCTGAATGCATTTGTGACTAGTGCCTAAAATTATTACGGTATTCCCGCATGTACTGAAACTGAGGAATCGGGATGCAATCGTGTTTTCTTACCGGCGCCCATCTATACTCAAGATCCAATTCTTATATGACCCAAGTAGGAAATTAAAATCCAGTTTTTGAAAGGCGCTACCATTGATATCAAACAAGTTTTTCTCACTAGAATTAGTTTTTAGACCGATCGTTCCTATGGCAGCTATATGCTATAGTCATCCGATTTCGATAAATTTTTCTAGAATTGTGTGGAACTACATTAAATTAATATATACCACGATTGGTGATGCTACGATGGAAAACAAAAAAGTTTTTCTCACTAGAACTAGTTTTTGGACCGACCGTTTATATTTGCAGCTATATGCTATAGTCATCCGATTTTGATAAATTTTTCCAGAATTGTGTGGATTCATATAAAATTAATATATGCCACGATTGGTGATGCTACCTTGGAAAACAAAAAAGTTTTTCCCACTAGAACTAGTTTTTGAACGGACCGTTTGTATGGCAGCTATATGCTATAGTCATCCGATTTAGATCAATTTTTCCAAAATTGTGTGGCAGCATAGAAAACTTATATATACCATGATTGGTGACGCTACGATGGAAAACAAAAAAGTTTTTCTCATTAGAACACGTTTTTGAACCGACCGTTTATATGGCAGCTATATGATATAGTCATCCGATCCGGCCGATTCCGACAAATGTGCAGCGTATTTGTATTTAAAGGCATTTTGCAAAAGTTTGGTCAAGATAGCTTCAAAACTGAGCGAGGAGATAGCATAGAAACAGACGGACAGACGGACGGACGGACAGGACGGAAAACGGACAAACGGAAATGAACTTAGCTCGTCATGCTGATCAAGAATATATATACTTTATGTGGTCGGAAATGCTTCCTTCACTGCGTTACAAACATCGTGACAATTTTAATATACCCTCTGCAAGGGTATAAAAAGTTTTTCCCACTAGAACTAGTTTTTAACCGACCGTTTATATGGCAGCTATATGCTGTAGTCATCCGATATTTATAAATTTTTTCAGAATTGTGTGGAAGCATATAAAACTTATATATACCACGATTGGTGGCGCTACGATGGAAAACAAAAAAGTTTTTCTCATTAGAACTAGTTTTTGGACCAATCGTTCCTACGGCAGCTATATGATATAGTCATCCGATCCGGCCGATTCCGACAAATGTGCAGCGTATTTTTATTTAAAGACTTTTGGAAAAGTTTGGTCAAGATAGCTTCAAAACTAAGGGAGGAGATAGCATAGAAACAGACGGACAGACGGAAATGAACTTAGCTCGTCATGCTGATCAAGAATATATATACTTTATGTGGTCGGAAATGATTCCATCACTGCGTTACAAACATCGTAAAAATTTTAATATACCCTCTGCAAGGGTATAAAAAGAAAAAAAAATCTTCCCTACATACAGTGCGAGATGCAACATCTCGCCAATGCTTCCTGCCGAGGTTGTTGCATTCAAGCTTCTGGATTAGGCGCGCGAGCATCTGCCAAGCGTTGGGAATTATGTTCACTGACTTCAGTCGAATTGTTTTCGTAATAAGCACGACTGCGATTTCTTGCTTCCCGCTGTTTTTTCTCTAGAGTCTGTCTAGTTATAAAATTTCAAACTATCTTTGAGTGATCAAAGAAATTGCACGCTTAGTATGTGTTTCCGCTTATACGGAGATTTAAACCAAAACGAAAATCGATTACGATTACGGGTACAGCGGATCGCTGTTTTACGGTTACGGTCACGATTAGGGTTATGGAATAAGGGTTACGGTACGGGTTTCGGTTATTAACATTTTTTCGATCGAGTTACGGTTATAAAATAGTGACAAATCATTGTGAGCCATATGGTTGATAAAAGCGGCCCAAGTTTGGATTCCCATTTATTCAGCAAAATAACTTACTTCAAATTTAGTATCTAAAAGTATGTTCCCTCACTCAAAAAACCCACATAATCAGTTTCTATTAAATCCTTGTGTTTCTAATCAGTGTTTTAACTAGAATTCTTAACTAAAACATTTGTCAACGTATATCCTTTAAAAGATATTTATTTGTCGTTCCCTTCTTTCACATAACAATTCTTTGTTCTCCCAATAGACATCTTAATCCAGGTTGTAATTATACACTTGAAAAGTGTATATTAATTTTGCCCAGAAGTTTGTAACGCATAGAAATATTCATTTCCGACCCCATAAACTATATATATTCTTGATCAGGACGATGAGCTGAGTTCAATACCGTCTGTCCGTCCGTCCGTCTGTCTGTTTCTACGCGAACTAGTCCCTCAGTTTTAAAGCTATCGAGCTGAAATTTTGCACAGAGTCTTGTTTTTGCTGCACGCAACTAATATGTCGTAACCGGCCGGATCGGATGACTATATCGTATAGCTGCCATAGGAACGATCGGTCGGAAAATAAGTGTTAGTGAGAAAAACTTTTTTGTTTTCCATCGTAGCGTCACCAATCTTAGTACATATTAGTTTTACATGCTTCCACATAATACTGAACAAATTTATTATTATTTTTTTGTTATCAATGGTAGCGCCTTTCGAAAACTGCAAGGGTATTTAAAACATCGGCGTAGCCGATGTTAGCCTTCTATTTTTATTATTATCAATGATTCAAAATATTTTAAATGTCTGATATCTATATCCTATATATATTTGAGCGGTTAAATCAGTTGGAGGAAAGTTTTTCAAGTGTATTAAAACTTCGGCACAGTCGAAGTTAGCGTTGCCTTCTCGTTTTTTTAATATTTTATCGTACGAATGTCACGTTACGTCAGAAAAGAAATGCCCATATCTCATATCTATATACTATCTATGTACACCAGTTAAATCAGTTGGAGTGAACTTTTTCAAGTGTATTAAAACTTCGGCATAGTCAAAGTTAGCGTACAATGTGGTCACTATATGAAAAAAATTTAAATTTTAATAGCTCCGCCAAATGATATCCGATCTTTCTGCAAATTACACAGAATTTAGATATGTATTGAGCATATACATATAAATGCAAAAGGGTAGCTTGATATCCTTAAAATTGTAGGAGTTATTCAACAATTTCTATTGCGGGGGCGGGAGGGGACGTAGCAAAAATGGGTATAAAAATATAATAAATTCAATTATTTTTTTATGATTAGCTTTCTATTCTGAAAAGAAACTAGTATGCCTTACGGACGATATTCTAGGACTAAAAACACTTGTGAGGTTCAGCATATACAGATTTTTACCAACTGTTTTTCGTCGAACGAGCCACACTCTGCAAGGGCATATAAACGAAATGATTCAGTCAGTTTAGTGGTTATCAGTCAGTTTGGGGACGTGAAATAGCTTTCATCACTAGACTCTTAACGCATAAACAAGTGGCACGGTCTTCAGGCGTGATGCAAACAGTTCGTGAGTGGCGGAGCAAACAAAGACTGGATACGTCGACCTGAAAATGTTTGCCAATCAGTCTGGAGGGTCTTTTGCATGATAATTCAATTCCACACATATTGTCAATCGAATTTGTATATTGAAATGGTATTACTATGTATACCTCGGCTCAGCTGCGGCCTAGGATTTGTAACGCATAACGCATAAACACGCGTGCATATGCACACACACACACACACACGAGTAAGCAAGCTTGTTTCCATCCGCGTATCTGTTTGAAGCTTGCGTGTGTCAGTCTATTGAGAAAAACGTGTTTTGGAGTACATAGATAAAGTCGAATCCGAACGGCGGCGGCAGTCCATTGCAGGCGCAGGGACAGGGACGACATGAGACATGGACGTGGACGTGGTCGGGAGGGGAAGGGAGGGGAGGAATGCAGCATGGAAAACTAGTTGTATTTTTTTTGTTGTTTCTCCCGTCGACGCAAAAATAAACACACTCAAAATAACAACAGGTGAATGCGAATGCGAATACAAGAAATCAATAAAATAAAAAGGGGTACGAAAGCTTCGAAAAAAATTGTGCTTGCCTGCGCTATACCCTAGAAGTGCAAGGATGAATGATTTTTCAGAAATTTAAATAAACGAGATGGCAAAGCTAACTTCGACTGTGCCGACGTTTTAATACACTTGAAAAACTGTACTCCAACTGATTTAACCGGTAAAATATATATAGGATATAGATATCAGATATTTAAAATTTTTAAATCATTGATAATAAAAACTTGATACCATAAAAAAAATAGAATTAAATACCCTTGCAGTTTTTGAAAGGCGCTACCATTGATAACAAAAAAGTTTTTTTCATTAGAATTAGTTTTTAGACCGATTGTTCCTATGGAAGCTATATGCTATAGTCAACCGATTTTGATAAATTTTTCTAGAATTGTGTGGAAGCATTTGCAACTAATATATACCACTATTGGTGACGCTACGATTGAAAACAAAAAAGGTTTTCTCACTAGAACTAGTTTTTGGACCGATCGTTCCTATGGTAGCTATATGAAATAGTCATCCGATCCGATATTGTATTTAAAGACTTTTTGCAAAGTTTGGTCAAGATAGCTTTAAAACTGAGGGAGGAGATAGCATAGAAACAGACGGACGGACGAACGGACGGACGGACGGACGGACGGACGGACATACGGACGGACGGACGGACAGACAGAAATGAACTCAGCTCTTCATGCTGATCAAGAATATATATACTTTATGTGGTCGGAAATGCTTCCTTCTATGCGTTACAAACATCGTGACAATTTTAATACACCCTCTGCAAGGGTATAAAAATTAACTTAGTAAAACACATTTTCCGACCGACAGGTCCTATCGCAGCTATATGCTATAGTTATCCGATTATGATAAATTTGTCCAGAATTATGTGGAAGCATACAAAACTAATATATACCAAGATTGGGGACGCTACGATAGAAAACAAAAAAGTTTTTCTCTCTAGAAGTAGTTTATTGACCGACCGTTTCTATGGGAGCTATATAATATAGTCATCCGATTTTGATAAATTTTTCCTGTATTATGTGAAAGCATATAAAACTAAAATTTACCAAGATTGGTTCCGATAGGATGGAAAACAAAAAAGTTTTTCTCACTAGAACTAGTTTTTTTGACCGACCGTTTCTTTGGCAGCTATATGCTATAGTGATCCGACAGACGGACAGACGGACGGACGGACAAGCGGAAATGAACTCAGCTCGTCATCCTGATCAAGAATATATATAGTTTATGGGGTCGGAAGTGAATATTTCTGTGCCTTACAAGCTTCTGGGCAAAATTAATATACACTTTTCAAGTGTATAAAAATACTTATAATAGAGTGCGTCCGTCCGTCTGTTTCTATGCTATCTCCTCCCTCAGTTCTAAGCTATCTTGACCAAACTTAGCAAGAAGTCTTTAAATACACATAGGCTGTAAATTTGTCGGAATTGGCCGGATAGAATGACTACACAGAGAAAAATATGACGTTCTAAAATCATGACCAAATGTTCATGATTTTGTTCTATTTTTCCGTTCATGAAATTTTAACTCAACTCAACCATCGTACAACAAATATAAGTAGCATCTTAGACATGTAGCAACGAAAGCGTGCGATGGTAGAGGGCGCTAAGATGCAGATCCGTTTGTGCGGTTGAGTGCAAGGTAATGGTCCCGTGTTCGAATCCCAGTCGTAGCAAATAGCTAACACTTATCGTTTTTTCTTTGTTCTTCAAAAAGAAATAAATAAATCAAAGAGGGAATATATAAGGTAAGGTTTGTTTGGGGGTGCGTGACCACCAGAGAGAGGGTAGGAGGAGGAGGAGAGAGCATATCCAGCGCTTTCTGCCGCCCTATTAGAGGACACAAGAGAAGGGAACCCAAAAACCGTTGTAATAAGACTTGTGGTGTGGATGGTGGGGGTGGCAACTGCTTATACACAAAAAATCATATCATCACACCTTTCTTGATGATATTGCTGTGTTACTAAATTAAGCAAATTTTTTTTTTTTTAAATAAGAACAAAATGTTCATGAAACATGCCCAAAAAGTTCATAAAACAAGCACAAAATGTTCACGAAACAAGCCCAAAAAATCCAAAGTGAGAACAAAATGTTCATAAAAATCATACCCCAATGTTCATGATTTGAGAACAAACGTGCATGATAGACTTTCGTCAACGGATGTTCATGATTTTGGTACTTTTAGAACGGATTTTTTTCACGGTGTATATAATTTAACTCCCATAGGAACGATCGGTCCACAAAATAGTTCTAGTGAGAAAAACTTATTTGTTATACAATGCCTGGTTTAAATTGGTACTGGATCTGTATCAGCTTGGAAGCATAAATTTTGCATGCGCAGCAAAGCTAATAAACAATGCTTATCAAAAAAAAAATATAATAATGGCATAACTTAAAAAACACGATTTTTGAGTTAATGATGCAGAAATATTCGTCTATTATATCTTGTGTAAAATTTTTATGTTGCTATCTCTGATACTATTCGCGCAAAGTTAGCATATGCCGTTATTTCATTTCACATATTCCAACTTTTTTTTTCTCGGAGCGGCTCATCTCAGTTATGCTGCAGGCGTTATTGGGTAAAGATTGCTTGGCTTTCTGAAATAGCGTCATATTTTGTGTTCTGACATTATTCGTGAAAAGCTAACGGTATTTTTAATGTATATAAATTTCATGCATTTCATTCAATGCATTATTTTGAGTTGTGAAAGTGTAGTTGAAATATTTACCTCGATTTGATACCTTTTTTTAGGCAACCTTTACGTTTGTTCTGAATTTCCTTGATATTAACGTAAATGACTTATTAATAGCTTTAAAATAAATTATTCCAAATAATTGTACATTTTTTTTAAACGAAGATATACCATATACAAGTGTAAAATTGGATCAAATAATTGCCCACAAGTATGCAATAGGTGTTGTTGAGAACTACTAGCCAACGGTACTGATTAAAGCATTGCATTCTTTTAGGAAAGACATTCTAAGCTAAAAAGATGCCTAACGACGAAACACTGAACTGCATGGACATTTTTGCAACGTGGTCCCACGATTTTACCTGTGTGTGTTTGTCTGTTTGTTCACCGACGAGGAATAATTGAGCTCACAGACCGCACGCACATTCAAAATCAAAAATACACGTAAAAAATACCCCTGACCCATATTACGTTTATGCACAAATAAAAAAAAACATAGTTTTTGCCCTTCCAAGTGTGCTTAGTTTATGAATAAGAATATTTAAGGAAAATATTTATTTTCTAGTAGCCTTAACACGAAATATTTTTGTATACCTCTACCTGGTCGACAATCTGAGTTAAGGCAGAACGTGGATTATGATTATTACCGACAATAAATTATCTCGTTCAAATAAATAATTCTTAATGAATCCATTGGTTGCATACTTTGAGGGGCAAACAGCCTGAGTTTTTTGTAGCATCAACGTAATAATAGACGCAGATATGCAAAATCATAGGATTTTTTTTTGGCCCTTGCAATTCGATCTATGGTCGTTACGCAACTTTTTAGCTTAGAAGACACAAAAATTAAGTAGGAAATTATGTAAATTCCAGGGCTGCAAACCCTCCAATTTCGACTGGGGTTCGGTTCGGGGTTCGAACCCTTACCCTACGCTAGGGGTTCGGTTCCACAACCGGTTCCCTTTTAAATTGAGAACCGAGGTTCCGGTTCGGGTTTGGGTTCCGGATTGCATTTTATATATTTATGTACATAATAAATAATTATATAGAGTTTGAAGAAGAGATGCCTTATAAACTGCTGCAGTTTTTGGCAGTCAATCACATAAATGATCTGCCTAAATTGACTAGACAATCAGACATTGTATGTATGTTTAGAAGAGTTCAGCGATACTGCCAACTTGCACTCTCAGCGAAAGTCGTTTCTCTTTCACAGTAGTGGGATTCCTGAAACTGATGAGCTTTTTGTGGCCATGAAACCTGCAAAAAACACGTCCACTTTTGGCTTATAAATAAGAGATGACATTTATCGGCGTATCCGTGATTTAGTAACTGTGATTGGCCAAGTCACAGTGACTTGTAGTCACCAAATCACACTGTTGCTTTTTATATGCAGTCACTGTGATTTGATGATTGCCAGTGACAGTGACTTAATCACAGCTACGCCGGAATGTCTCATCCCTAACTTATAGTGTGACCAAACACGTTTAAAATTTCCGCGAATTCCAGTCAGAGCTATTTTTTCCAGGAATGGGACCACCAGAGCACGACTTTGACTGGCATATTGTGAGAGTGAAATGCTAAAAGTATTTAAATTGTGACTTGTGTAAAAAAATTAAGACATTTAAATGACGTACAACTTTTCCTTGTATTCACCGTGCCGTTGCATCTCCGTACGAACAAAATAATACCCAGAATACGGTTTCGGATGCAAATTGCTTGAGGTTGTGTTATTTTGTCCAGTCTTTTGTTGCGGACGGGAAGAGTGTCGCCGTCCATGCATGGGCATAAGAATGGATACATTTTTGTTCATCATTATAAAATATTTTTTATCATCAAAGTGCAAAAATAAATTCTGTGCTTGAATTTTTTTAGAACCGAACCCCATCAATTAGAAATCTGGGTTAGGTTCGGGTTCGGGTTCACGTGATTATTTTCAATGGGGTTCGGTTCCCGGTTCGGTTCAGGCATCACCAGAACCTGAACCGAACCGGTTCTGAAGGGTTCGGTTCCGGACCGGTTTGCAGCCCTGGTAAATTCTAACATTTGTATTCAAAATGGTAAATCTTGGTTGAAAAAATCGCACAATTGTTTGGGATAATTTGTCTGAAGCTATATTTGTATCCGATCTTAACAAAACAAACGTATATGTTGCCCCCAAAACATGTCTTAAAATTCCCAAAAATGTTGAATTTTTTTCGACTTGTAATTAATCTGCCCACTTTCTTATGTTAAGCTAGGTACTGAGGTCGTTCGAATTTTCCTTCAAGGAATTTGCAAGATATTCCTTGTGTGGATTGTAAAACACAGCGTGACCAGATTGAACAGTAAATAACGGCAAAATTATAATTTCATGGTATTTTTCAGTTATTTTGGGGCTGGTCACACTACTCAAACACATGTGTTTGTTTTTGGCAACTTCTCACCAAGCCTAGCTGGCCAACAACAACTTTGACAAATATGCTATGATTATGCTACAAGAGAGTGTTGAAAATGATTTTGATATGCTATACACAATATCAAATGCAATGTCGTCTATTAAATTTCAATACAATGAAAGGCATAACTTGAATAACGAAAAACATTTAATACCTTTAGTAAGCAATTCAAGCCTGCTGGCCATTTGTGATGTCCCATAATCATTTTTGGGTTTAAATTTATCAATCAAAGCAACATTTTCCACGTAGCTTATATTTTTCAGTCAAGTTTGGGTTGGCGCTAAATATAAAGTTGAAAACAGACACAAGTAATAAATAGCTGCACAATAATTTCTCAAGAAATATCAGCTGTTCAATACAATCCACACCATCGATTGATATGGCAACTCTGGAAATTGCTTGTGTGTATTACTTGGCCTTCTGAGTACCCAACAAAGGAATGAGGCAAGGAATAATTCCTCAAGGATTTTTTTATATGCGATTTGATAGCTCAAGAAAATTTCGAACGCCCTCAGTACCTAGCTTTAAACAGGAAGTTTTACCGACTCGAGGAAATGAATTTGTGCTTGCTCAACATATACACAAGTTATACATTCAAGTGCTGGATGTTAAACAATACTGTTTGAAGAACTTCCCGGTCCTATCATCAGTATCACACTAGATGCAGTTGGTACCTGCAGGCGACCTAAATGTGTAGTCCGCTTTTTGGAGCTTAATGATTACGCTTTGAGGTAGAAGTTTGTAAGTGGGAAAGCTTAGAGCTGAGAAAGGGCTCGATAATTTTGAATGTTCCGCTTGTTGTTTGTAACTTGTCCAGTCCAGTTATATCACTCTAAGTACCACTCAAAGCTCTTGGATTTATTAATTCTAAGTAACTAAGTAAATAAATAAACAGTTTTTTTTTTTTTTAGATTTAATTGTTTAATATTTAACAATTTTGCCAAGGGTGTGCTATTTTTGCGTCGTTGAATCTCGAGTACGACCGACTTAACCTCGCTTAAATGTTCCAGCTTCGTACTTCCAACCTCTAAAATGACCATCTTATGGATGCGGCCTAGCATACCCAGGCCGCTGCTGGGTAGCGCATATAAAAGAAAACGTACAATGTTGTTTCCTGTTTTCTGTTGTTGGACCAAGCCGCAGTCGGTCCAAGCGAGGATGGGGCTGATGTGGATGTGCGTTTATCATTCCGTGAGGCAACGCGCGGTGGGGAACGAGGATGATGTTCGATTTGTGTCCAGCCGCAACGCACTTGCCTCTGTTTCTGTCTCTGCCTATCTCGCTGTTCGTCTGTTTCTGTTTCTCTTATCAAAGTTATGCAGATTTGCTTAGATTTGAAGCAGAGCGTTGGACATTGGACGAGAGCCAGGCTCAGATCGCATTAAAATATCAACCTGTTCCTGGTCCCATTTCACAAGCCGAGCGCTCAGTGAACTCCATGGAGAGCAATGGCACCGTAAATTGCATTCAGCAGTAAAGCTAAATAAATGAATAGGCATCGCGGAAATGTGTTAGCGCACTGCGAGCATCGGGCAAATGTCCACCCTAGCGTGCACACACAGTACTTTTGCCTCTCCTTCGAGAACAAAAGCTGTATTGTTCCACTGAGACTGGTGACTCGCGCTCGATCAACAGACGAAGCGTTTGTCTTAGATTTGCCTAAATGCTAGGCATTACAACAGAGCAGAGATAGGGTGCAAAATATAGAACAATGTGTCCCGACGCTCAAAATGGCCATCAGAAGTTTGGGGTGAGACAGGCCAGACCAAGTACTGATTAGAATGGAAGCCCGTTACAGCACACTGCTTACAACAATTGTGAGAATTGACACTATTTATACGAGGCAAGTCAATATAGATAGCTGGATTCACGGAATCATCCAGCAAGGCACACTTAGAAACCCAGGTTGGAATTTGGTTCAGCTAAAGCTAATTTGAGATCAGAAATTGTTTTTTGGCATGTAAATGCCCCGATGTAATACTTAAGAATGACCTTCACGGAATTCAACAATTCTTCGGCAGAATTACGGACGATTCAGAACAGAAATGTGTTTTGTTTTGGGAATGTCGTACCTTTGATAGATCTTTTTGGACAAATTCTTATGAAAATCCGGCACATTATCCCCAATTTCGAGCTTCATGGGTTAAGATTTGACGAAATTAAGGTTGAACTAAGAACAGAAATAGTTTTATGCATTTTTGTCCGGAAAAAGTACGCTCCGGACAGACAGAAGGAAGAGCCGGGTAGTTATTATTGAAGGACGAGCTTAAAGGGTTGAACAATAGAAAGAATATAGATCGACCTAAGAACACAAATGAGTTTTTTATACACATTTGTAGATATGTATATTAATTAGACAAGACAAGAAAATACAAGTCTACACTGAAGAAAGGGCAGCTCTAGCTCCTTTAGTCTCTGAGATCTAGGTGTTCTTACTGACAGACGGACAGACTGAGGGACATGTCTATATCGACTCGGCTGTTGGTGCTGGTTAAATCAGTTGGAGCGAGCTTTTCAAGTGTATTGAATCTTCGACACATTTGAAGTTAGCTTTGCCTTCTCGTTTTAACCTTTTTCGGACTGCTGTACCTTTGGACGTACACCGAGAATAATAGAGCTAAGAAAAATGTGAGTTTCCGACTCGAAAATACAAATACATTTTTATCAGACTCCCCGAATTATCCTACTATTCTGTATGTGGATCACCTTTCAATTAAACATCTGGGGTCCTAACTGTCAATAAATTAATTGGTCAGGGGTTGGTAATATTTTTTATTTTTTATTTTTTTTTTTATACCCTGGAGGGTATATTAAAATTGCACGATGTTTGTAACGCATAGAAGGAAGCATTTCCGAACACATAAAGTATATATATTCTTGATCGCATGACGAGCTGTTCCGTTTGTCCTAATTCCGTCCGTCCGTCTGTCCGTCTGTTTCTTCCCCCCTTGACCAAACTGCAAAAGTCTTTAATAAATTGCACATTTGTCGGACGGCGTATCGGATGACTATATCTATAGCTGCCAAGGACGATCGGTCCAAAAACTAGTCTAGTGGAAAAACTTTTTTTGTTTTCCATCGTAGCGTCACAACGTAGTATATTTAGTTTTATATGCGTCACACAATCTGGAAAAATTTATCAAAATCGGATGACTATAGCTATAGCTGCCATATAAACGGTCGTCCCAAAAACTAGTTCTAGTGAGAAAAACTTTTTGTTTCCACGTAGCGTCACCAACGGGTATATATAAGTTTTTATGTGTCCACACAATTTGGAAAAAAATTTATCGAAATCGAAGACTATAGCTATAGCGCCATTAAACGGTCGTCCAAAACTAGTTCTAGGAGAAAACTTTTTGTTTTCCATCGTAGCGTCCAACGTGGTATATATTAGTTTTTATGCTTCCACACAATTCTGGAAAAAATGTATCAAAATCGGATGACTATAGCTATAGCTGCCAAAGGAACGATCGGTCTAAAACTAATTCTTATAAGAAAAACTTTTGTTATCTATGGTAGCGCCTTTCAAAAACTGGAGGGAGTTAAACATCGGCAGTTATTTTTTATCCCTTGCGAGAGTATATTAAAATTGTCCGATGTTTGTACGCAAGAAGGAGCGACCCCATAAATATAATCTGACAGCAGACGGGGCGCAGCCGTCGCCGTGCCGCCGTCGTCTAGTCTCCTCCCTAGTTTTAAAGTACTGACAAACTCAAAAGTCTTTAAAACACAAGCTGACTCGGAACGGCGGATCGGAGATATACAAAGCGCAAGGAACGACGGTCGAAAATGCCAACGTCAGGGTAGTTTTACTCACAAATGGAAAATTTACAAAACGATGACTATAGCGGCCTAGTCTAGGAGAAAACTTTTGTTTCAAGGTAGCGCCTTTAAAAACTGCAGGGTGGTTTAAACTTTTGTTATCTTGTTGATACAGTCTACTTTAGCTGTAGTAGTACTTGATATTTGTGAAAACGTGGCAACTCCGTGCCATACTGTTCCTGCGAGTTGCCAGTGAGAACAGAAAATGTCGGAGTTGTTGCCAGTGCGAGCAAAAATATACAAAGTTTAATTTTGATTGCCTGTTTATTTGGTCGGTTGTGGGGCAATGGATAGCGTATTTACCTTCAGTGCGGGAGGCCTGTGGTCGACTTCACCTTCAAACTTCAAGTTAAATGTTTTTCTTAATGACAAAAACTTAAGGGCGGGATGATCTGCCCGCTAAGTCAGTACCCAGTGACAAGCTAAAGTTGACTTATGACAACGAAACTTCTCTTAGTGGCAAGTTTAAGTAGCCTTCAATATTAAATACAATATATGAAAACCGGGGCCTTAATATACTTTTCCATGTAGTGTATTCGGTCTAGTATTAAGAACTATATTAGTATCATGTGTGTATATATCCCAAGCTTAGCTTTTGCGCTGTTCCATTGAATACCAGACGGCATAATCTTAAACCATGAATGTCTGGGTTTGGGTATACTTATCCAAAATATTGAACAGTTTAAGAGAAGATTTGCGCCTTGTTCTCGTGTTCAAACATACATATCGCAATGACGAAATTTGACCGTAACTGAAATACCCTGCATCCCTCTTCTTGGCCCAGCCTATTTGTCACCCCTTTCTCGCGCCCCTTTCCACCTGTTCCAGCTTATCTTTTGCACCAAACCCTTACACCCTTGGGCAGATGTGCTGGCAGACACTCCCGCTGCTAATGGGTGTAGAGTGTATACTGTACAGTGTTGTGTACACTCTCAGTTGTGTCTCTCCATTCATACACACATATATGTACATATAGAGTTCCCAAAGCAAAACAAAAAGAAATACTAACATGACAGCGCAACGAAGAAAACAAAATGAAACAAACCAAAAAAAAAATAACTGCAAGTCAACGACTTGGCGACCCGGTCCCGGTGCTGGCTGCTGCTCTGGCTTTGGCTTTGGCCAACGCAACATGATGATGTATTGCCCCAGCGAGAGGAGGCAAAACCACTTTGCGTTGCAGTCTCAACACAGTCCTTGTCTCAATCTAGTTGCCGATCGTCACACGCTCTCTTTTGATGTTCATACGTACATATGTATGTATGTATGTATGTATGTATGTATGAACCGGCAGCGATGCTCCACTGCAGCGATGTACCTAATGCACGCATCGCAATTCCAAGACAATAGAAATTCAATTTTCGATTGCGGTAAGGTGGGGACAGTTTTGCATAAACCACCCTAATCCATGCCAGTGGTGCACTCATCTCGCCGTAAAGCAGCCGCATATGGTGCCCAGATGTGGTTCAGATGTTGTGTCATTATCTCATTGTCAAACGTTTTGTGATCTTTTGTCTTTATGGCATGAATGAGACTTCCTCTTCCTCAGCCTTCTCCCGCATCGTCGCACAGTGGTTAAAACTGAGGTTTGGTCGGACATAAAACTGAATTTTTTGAACAGTTTTGTAATACCATAGTTTTTTTTTTTATGTGACAATTAATGAATTTGAAATAATGTTCATTTTGAGCAAAATATATTGACCTCTGAATTTTGTCACCTTAGTGAAATCGAATGTGATACAAAGCCCCCAATTACGGTTAAGCCGAGCTTCTCCCAATCTCTTGACTCGTGTGTCTTTTTAATTTTTGCTCAACAGAAAGGGACCTACAGTTCAACGTCGGATCCGAACGGCAAAGTTTTTCATGCTACAAATACTTCACAACTGGCGCCTACAGCTGTAAAGGTGGACCTATAATCGTTTTCTATGTATTTTTGGTCGGTGAATTCAAATCAATCGTTCGATTTCCCTTGTTCTTCTTGTTCAGAACATATTTAATTAAAAGTGTATTACGCGAGGTATGCTTATGTGCTGTCCTCACTACAACTGCATTTTGCATTTCTGCATTTTGGGCAAAATGTACATTTTCGCCCATACAACTTTGTATGGGCGCCAGTGCCAATTGTGTTTTATCGATCGTGGAGAAGGGGCTTCGATATGTTTTTGTCGCTAGGCGATTGGCGTCCTATGAACGGGACCAGAGGGGTAGGGAGGTGAGGGTTGAATTTTATCGAGTAGTTCCCCAATTTCAAGAGATAGTGAACATTCTAGACATATCTACTTATTTTGAATCGACCCGCCATACATCGTTTTTCGATCAGAGAACGATATTAGAGCTTACGTAAAAGAAAATAAAACCGAGAGACGAGAAGGCAATAGCTAACGGTAATTTCCCAATTGGACCCTGCTATGAGAGGAGCGATGTAATTGAGATGGCCTGCGGTCAGAAATCACGGGATTCCCGCGTGACTAATATAGATCGTTTATGTTAAAGGAAATTATACAAATTTTATAATTTTACGGGTTTGTACAGGGTATTCTACTCATCATTACTTACGAGCCCCCATACACGTTTTTCAACCAGATGAACGATCGTTGAAAGAGTTGCCACCCCCAGATTTTGAAAAAACCTCACACTTTAAAGTTATTAGTTTCGTACAAACAGGTACAGAGTATATTACAGTCGGGCTTGACCGACTTTCTTACTTGTTTTTTACAAAGTTGCCATCACTGCATACTAAATGTAAACATCACCAAATGCCAGAAAGTATAAAATTAAAATTATTTTATGTATAATATATTGTACTTACAATGATTTTATGAATAACGGCGCGAGCGGGGAAAAGTCCCAACGTTTCGTTTGGTCTGGAATCTGACACAAAAGTTGCGTTTTCCCAAAATTTATTCGCATTACTCGTTTGCCACTCGATTGTTGGTTGTTGTTTTATTCGATAATCGATACTTTTTCAAAGTTGCCATCACTACATACAAAATGTAAACAAAAACAGCTGGTATAAAGGTGCGCCAAATGTATGAAATTGAATTTAATTTATAATTTATTGTATTTATCAATCATTTTTTGAATAACAAGATTACTTGCAGCAGAAGATAACTCCCATCGTCGATGCGTTTGGCAAGTACATATTAATTGCGTGGCCCCTGCAATAATTCTAACAGAAACAGTGAATAATTTGACATGGAAGCACCTAAAACTATTAACAACATTAAATGTACGGTTTCTTATAGCAAAATAAGTTCAAATAGGTCAAAAATTTACAATTTTAATTCTTTGTTGCCGGCCAGTCGTTAATTGTAATCAAAGAACAGCTGTTTCAAAATACAGAAGCAACACTATGAGGACAGGATTTTGCATTTTCAGAGATGTCGATAACTTTTTTGAAAATGTACCTCAGTGAGGAAGCCACATAAGATACTATTTTTTTATACCCGTTACTCGTAGAGTAAAAAGGGTATACTAAGTTCGTGCAAATGTATGTAACAGGCAGAAGGAAGCATTTCCGACCCCATAAAGTATATATATTCTTGATCAGCATCAATAGCCGAGTCGATATAGATCTGTCCGTCTGTCCGTCCGTCCGTCTGTCCGTCCGTCCGTCCGTATGAACACCTAGATCTCAGAGACTATAAGAGCTAGAGCTACAATTTTTTCAGTGTAGACTTGTTTTGTATGCACGCAGATCAAGTTTGTTTCAAATTTTTGCCACGCCCCCTCCCGCCCCTGCAATATGAAAAAAACCTCATATCTCCCACAATTTTGAAAATAGATTGTTCGGACCTTCTAGACATATATTTTAATCATCATTACCTATCGATCCGCCATACATCATTTCCCGATCAGATGAGCTATAGTAGAGTTGCCACCCCCGCAATTTGTAAAAAAAAACTCATATCTTCCACAATTTGTGATCTAATAAAATATTCTTTAAAAAAAGCCTTACCCTGAGTAACTGGTATATCGAAGTCGAGCAGGGCCGACTTCAACTTACGCTCTCGTTTTATGAAGAAATTGTTACTCTCCCTTTTCCCAAGTTTAAATTATTTTTAAAAATGTTAAAAAATTTGTTAAATTCCCGGTTTTAATTTTTTGGCAGACCTATGTGTCCTCTAATAAACAACATTTACAGTTTTTCGACATCATCGCGCTTTTTAAAGTTATAGTCCGAAAACTACAGGAACTGACGATTTTTTAAACCCGTTATTCGTAGAGTGAAAGGGGATAAGATTGTACTCATCATTATATATGAAATTCATGTTTTTGGGCTTGCCACGTCTACGTAAATATTTTGGTGCTTATCCTTTTGGTGAATTCACTTTTTTGATAGCACTTGGATTCTGAACCACTGTGCGCCGTCGAGTAGTTTATTTTTATATGCGTGCCAGGGGAGAAGGGGGAATGCCGATGCCGGCATTTCAGTTGCACTACATCCTACTTGAATGACCTGGAAGATTATGTCCACTCTTTCTGCAATACCCTAGAGGACTCAAATACGAGCCAGAACCCCAAGCTCTCTGTACCCATTCTCATCTCCGCACTGGGCCCATAACTCTGGGTCACAGATTGGGTTGGAGTTGCCCAGCATATTGTCGTTCCCTCATACAAATAGGCATATAATATTCATTGATTGGTCAAGTGGTCACATTTCGAGTAATTCGATAGCAATAAAAATACGCCTCATTCTGCGTATGCCGCATATGTCCATGAATAAAACAACATCGTGTGGCGAGTGGAGTGTGAGGAATGGGAGTCGCAGTGGGGTGGAGCGGTTATCGCTGGAACAGGGTACTCTAGTGACAATTGTAGAGAAAAGGCAATGAACGCAGACAAATAAGTTGAGAGAATTTTTGGGGCAATGTACTGTCCATCGTTAGCTATGACTTTTCCTCATTGTTAAGGCATCAGCAGGATTCCGGGTTGAACCAATTTTCGTCCTTAGAGGCGATTCAAGAATCGACCGAATTTTTTTTTTTTCCATGTCTAGTGTAGGATTGCTTTGACCGCTGTTTTAACTTATGCTTCAAAAATCTAATCTGTCTCAGCCAATGCACAGACAAAAGACGAAATTTGAACAAATAAGAGCACTGTAGACAACAGCCCCGACAACTAAATTCCCTGTGCACTTGGTTTTTGTGTATGTACATATACAAATACGAAGCTGTGACGCCGCAGTCGCGACACCGGCATTGGGTGATAAAATGAACAATACCAGAAAATTAGAAATGTTTTGCCTTGAAAATGACAGAAATTTTACTCAAACCTTCCAACTTCAGAATTGTGGCTCTTGATCTGCGTATGGTTTACACCTACTCACATTCCAAAACACCTGGCTCTATCTCTTATAGTTTCTGAGATCGACGCGTTCATACGTGGTTATCGATTCAGCTTTTGATGTTGATCAAAAATATATATGGGTGATTCCATATAAAATTTCTCACTTTGTTTAAGGGTATAAAAAGGTTTGGATCTTAACAGTTCTCAACATTTGGGTGAAAAAAATGGTATAGCACTAGAACGGTGCACTGTCGAGTATGCGTTTTTATACTCTGTACCGAAGGTACACAGAGTATATTGGGTTTGTGCAAATGTATGTAACAGCCAGAAGGAGGCATCTCCGACCCTATAAAGTATATATATTCTTGATCAGCATCAACAGCCGAGTCGATATAGCCATGTCCGTCTGTCCGTATGAACGAAGAGATCTCAGAGATGGTAAGAGATAGAGGTTTGAGGTGTATGGAACATATATTTCTTATACTTGCAGGCAGATCAAGTTTAGTTTTAATTTTTGCCACGCCCCCTGCCTCCCCCGCAAATTAAAAAAAACGAAATTACTCCCACAATTTTCAAGATAGATAGTTCGAACATTCTAAACATATATTCTACTACTTATTATCAATCGACCCGCCATACATCGTTTTTCGATCAGATGAACGATATTAGAGCTATACGTAAAAGAAAATAAAAACCAACAACAACAACAACACCGTAGCGATTGGTAGAACTTACGAGAAAGAGAGAGCGAGAAGGCAATAGCTAACTGGTAATTTCCCAATTGGACCCTGCTATGAGAGGAGCGATGTAATTGAGATGGCCTGCGGTCAGAAATCACGCGTGATTCCCGCGTGACTAATATAGATACGTTTATGTTAAAAGGAAATTATATACAAATTTTATAATTTTACGAGTTATGTACTAGGGTAATTCTACTCATCATTACTTATCGAGCCCCCATACATCGTTTTTCAACCAGATGAACGATAGCCGAAAGAGTTGCCACCACCAGATTTTGAAAAAACCTCACACTTTAAAGTTATTAGTTTCGTACAAACAGGTACATAGTATATTACAGTCGGGCTTGACCGACTTTCTTACTTGTTTTGAAATATTTTTGCTTGTAGCATTTAAACTCCTAAACCGATTGGAAAATGATCAACAAGATTATTAAACATACCCTTTAGAATTAATCCTTGCTAGACGATATCTAAAGTTTCTAACTTGAGATATGTCATTAAATGTAAGGGTACCTACCGAAAAAACGAACGAGAAGGCAAAGCTAACTTCGACTGTGCCGAAGTTTTAATACACTTGAAAAACTTTATTCCAGCTGATTTAACCGGTAAAATATATAGAGGATATAGATATCAGATATTTTTAATTTTTAAATCATTGATAACAAAAATTTGATACCATAAAAAAAAACTTTTCTTAGTAAAGCACATTTTTCGACCGATCGGTCCTATGGCAGCTATATGCTATAGTCATCCGATTTTGATAAAATCTTCCAGAATTGTGTTAACGCATATAAAACTAATATATACCAAGAATGGTGACGCTACGATGGAAAATAAAAAAGTTTTTCCCACTAGAACTAGTTTTTTGATCGACCGTTTATATGGCAGCTATATGCTATATTCATCCGATTTTAATAAATTTTTCTACAAATATGTAAAATCATCTAAAACTAATTAATACCAAGATTGGTGACGCTACAATAGAAAATAAAAAAGTTTTTCCCACTAAGACTTATTTTCCGACCGATCGTTCCTATGGCAGCTATAGGATATAATCATCCGATCCGGCCGGTTCCGACATATTAGTTGCGTGCAGTAAAAAGAAGACTCTGTGCAAAATTTCAGCTCGATAGCTTACAATTTACTCTGTTGTTTGTAAGTTTAAGTGATAATAGTTCAATGTGGAAGATGAGCAGGCACGCTAGTCTGGGCGACAAAAGAAAGAAAGAATTTCGTTGTCAAAGGCTAGAGATCGGGATAATTTAAAAAACATTTTTTTATATGGCATATCCTTAGAAAACAATTTTTAAATTCTTGCATATCCTTAATTTTTTATACACTTGAAAAGTGTATATTAATTTTGCCCAGAAGTTTGTAACGCATGAAATATTCATTTCCGACCCCATAAACTATATACTTGATCAGGACGACGAGCCGAGTTCATTTCCGTTGTCCGTCCGTCCGTCTGTCTGTCCGTCTGTCGTCGGTCGTCTGTTGTCTGTTGTTTCTACGCGAACTAGTCTCTCAGTTTTAAAGCTATCGAGCTGAAATTTTGCACAGAGTCTTATTTTTACTGACGCAACTAATATGCGGACCGGCCGGATTCACGATTGGACGACGTGAAAAATAGTAGTGAGAAAAACTTTTTGATTTCATGTAGCGTCTCAATCGTGTATATATTGTTTAGTGTTTACAAATTCTGAAAATTATAAATCGGATGATATAGCATAGCTGCCATATAAACGGTCGTAAAAACTATTAGTGGAAAAACTTTTTTTTTTCTATCGTATCGTCCCCAATCTTGGTATATATTAGTTTTATATGCTTTCACATAATTCTGAAAAATTTTATCAAAAATCGGATGACTTTAGCATATAGCTGCCAAAGGACCGATCGGTCGGAAAATGTGTTTTACTAAAAAAGTTTTTTATGGTATCAAATTTATTATCAATGATTTAAAAATTTTAAATATCTGATATCTATATCCTAGATATATTTTTCCGGTTAAATCAGTTTTTTTTAATTTTTTAAAACTCGCCGCAGGCGAGGGAAAGTTTGCTTTCTCGTTTTGGATATCATGAAACCATTTTAATTTTTGAATATTCTGAAAATGATGCTTGGGTACCGTATCAGAACCGAAACAAGCTAAAAACCGATATACAACCTTTTACCGAAATTCTCATTTCGGTACTTACCGGAACCGGTTCCGGATCCGATATTCCTTTCAGGATTAATCCCTGCTTTTAACATTACCAGATTTAGCAAATGTTTGACCAGTTAATATGCTCAAACCGAAGCGCGATTCGCAGTTTCTTTCGCATAACCTGTGAAAGTGTGCGCCCTTAAGCGGATTAGGATAAGTCTGGAAAATGCGCACTTTGTGTTTGGCTGTCAAAGACAGCAAACTTGACTGGAAAATCAATATGTCGCAAAGTCTCTTCGCTCGAAGCATTTCATTGCAGATTTGTCAGCGGCCTTTCTAACCCAACAATAAGTAGACATAATACATGTAACGACCTGGTCCTTGGTGTTGCTGGGGTCCATAAACATGAGTCCAGAACACAATGGGGGGGAGTGACAAGTGTAATAATCACCAGCACAGATGATGGCCACCTTTTACCACAACCTGAAAAGTAGCGAGGGAGAAGTACATGATTTTCGTTTGCCAAACCGTTAGCCAGGAGGTGTGGGGAAATATTTATTACGTGCAAATTTTATTATTGATCTGCAGCCGTATTCATCTGTCTGCGTAGCTGAATGAGCGGCAAACTGAATGATTCACAAAATAACCAAAGGGTGGGGCCAGCTTAAAAATCAGAAGGAAGCACTTTCAGACCCAATAAAGTATATGTATTCTAGATCAACACCAACAGCCTCGCCTATTAGCCATGTCCGTCCGTCTGTCTGTCTATTCGTACATTTATCTGCAATACATATGGGCGCGGTGCGGGATCCCCGTATTTTCCCAAATTTCCCAAATCCCGAATCTTCAAACATTTATTTTTAGTAGGAAATCACACGGGAATTTTTTAAATTAGTTATTATAAATTCATCTTGTGACGCACAGTGGGCCAGCCAGAGGCAGAAAAGATTTTTTGAAACATGCTTCGATTTTGGATTTTTTTTGTTTTGTTCAATTGAGAAATGATGATCGCATGTTTTGTCCAAAAAATGTGATTCTAGCGTGTTTATAAGCAAAGCTATGGAGCATCGAAGTTGAATGTTGTTACTATGCAACAAATCCGAACACAAGCAACATTGTCGTAATTTCGCATGAAAGGAACGGTTTAGACATTCAAATTATAGTATATGATAATTTTTAGATTATATTCTATGTAACTATAAAGACTAAATGTAACTATAATTATTGTTTTCAAGTTATAATTTTTAATTAATAATAAAATCTAAAAATTTCACAATCCTCACTAAGGGTAAAGTTTAGTTGCGTTACACTGCTTGATAAATTCGAAAGTTAAAATACACTATTTAGTTAGTTGACTTTTCGAAAAATCTGCAGAAACTAGCGGAACAGGTTGAAATCGCGATTTGAAAAAAGTCTAAAAATTCGTTTTTTTTCTCTTAATTAATTAAGAAAACACCACACCAAAACACCATTTATCAACGCGTTAGGGCATTATGGTTGACACTTAATGCATTTTCACCAGTTAACTTCATTTGGACACTGAATCTCGAAGTGTTATTAAATGTGTTCTGCGATTTATAATCGCATAGAAGATATTATTTCATTTCCGACCCCATAAACTATATATATTCTTGATCAGGACGACGAGCTGAGTTCATTTCCGCTCGTCCGTCCGTCCGTCTGTCCGTCTGTCTGTCCGTCTGTCTGTCCGTCTGTCTGTCTGTCTGTCTGTCTACGCGAACTAGTCCCTCAGTTTTGAGGCTATCGAGCTGAACTTTTGCACATAGTCTTCTTTTTACTGCACGCAACTAAAGGTCGGAATCGCGGGGCGGATGACTATATCTATAGCTCCATAGGAACGATCGGTCTAAGACTAGTTCTAGTTAGAAAAACTTTTTGTTTTCCATCGTAGCGTCACTAATCTTGGTATATGTTAGTTTTATATGCTTCCACATAATTCTGGAAAAATGTATCAAAATCGGGTGACTATATCATATAGCTGCCATAGGAACGATCGGTCGAAAAATAAGTCTTTGTGAGAAAAACTTTTTGATTTCCATCGTAGCGTCTCCAATCGTAGTATATATTTGTTTTATATGTTTCCACACAATTCTGAAAAATTTATCAAAATCGGATGACTATAGCATATAGCTGCCATATAAACGGTCGGTCAAAAAACTACTTCTAGTGAGAAAAACTTTTTTGTTTCTTATCGTAGCGTCCCCAATCTTGGTATATATTAGTTTTATATGCTTTCACATAATTCTGAAAAAAATTGATCAAAATCGGATGACTATAGCATATAGCTGCCATAGGACCGATCGGTCGAAAAATGTGTTTTACTAAGAAAAGTTTTTTTTTTTATGAAATTTTGATTCTCAATGATTTTGAATTTTTAAATATCTGATATCTATATCCTATATATATTTTACCGGTTAAATCAGTTGGAGAAAAGTTTTTCAAACAGCGAAGTTAGCTTTGCCTTCAAATAAAATCTAAAAATTTCACAATCTACTAAGGGTAAAGTTTAGTTGCGTTACACTGCTTGATAAATTCGAAGTTAAAATACACTATTTAGTTAGTTGACTTTCGAAAATCGAGAAACTAGCGGAAAGGTTGACGGATTTGAAAGTCTAAAATTTTTTTCTCTTAATAATTAAGAAACACCACACCAAAACACCATTTATCAACGCGTTAGGGCATTATGGTTGACACTTAATGCATTTTCACCAGTTAACTTCACTTGGACACTGAATCTCGAAGTGATTAAATGTGTTCTGCGATTATAATCGATGTTAAAAAGATATTTTATCACGATTCAATTACTTCACGTATCACTGGAGTAATTGGAGAATTAGCGAGAAGGCAAAGCTAACTACGACTGTGCCGAAGTTTTAATACACTTGAAAACTTTACTCCAACTGATTTAACCGGTAAAATGTTTATAGGATATAGATATCAGATATTTAAAATGTTTAAATCATTGATAATAAAAATTTGATACCATAAAAAAAAACTTTTCTTAGTAAAACACATTTTTCGACCGATCGGTCCTATGGCAGCTATATGCTATAGTCATCCGATTTTGATCAAATCTTCCAGAATTGTGTTGACGCATATAAAACTAATATATCGTGACCGATACGATGGAACTAAAAATTTTTCCCACTAGAACTAGTTTTTGTAAAATATTCTAAAACTCTTCTAAAACTCATATATACCAAGATTGGTGACGCTTCGATGGAAAACAAAAAAGTTTTTCTCACTAAGACTTATTTTCCGACCGATCGTTCCTATGGCAGCTATAAGATATAGTCATCCGATCTGGCCGGTTCCGACATATTAGTTGCGTGCAGTAAAAAGAAGACTCTGTTCAAAATTTCAGCTCGATAGCTTTAAAACTGAGAGACTAGTTCGCGTAGAAACAGACAGACGGACAGACGGACGGACGGACAAGCGGAAATGAACTCGGCTCGTCGTCCTGATCAAGAATATATATAGTTTATGGGGTCGGAAATGAATATTTCTATGCGTTACAAACTTCTGGGCAAAATTAATATACACTTTTCAAGTGTATAATTAAACGAATTGGTATTATTTGGGCAGCAATAACAAGCAGTGATTCAATCGACTATAATAAATTTGAAGTATACACTAACGAAACGGCCAGATTATATGTCTAGCTTTATTCTTGGTATAATATGCCTTCCACAGTCTACAAAATTTCAATGCATGTCTGCGATTCCACTTGGAACATTTTCTCAAGAATCTCGGAATAAACATTTTAAATATTATCGCACAATATTTAATGTAAAATTGGCACTAGAATAGTCATTCAAAAAGATATCGCAACAAATGATATATTTGTAACTCTGATCCATTAATTTCTAAAAAGAAAATTATTTCTAGGAGCTCATAATTCGAAATTGGAAGCCCTAATAGCTTAATTTATTTTAAAATTTTGATATATTTGGTTGTTATATTTATTTAAATAATAATATTCATCGTATCTAAGAATATTAAATCTTTGTCTTTTATATGTTTCAGAAAATTTCGATAACATTATGACAAACATAGGATGACTAGCATTAGCTGCCATATAAAGGGCGGTCATAAACACTAGTGAGAAAACTTTTGTTTTTACGTGCGTCCCCAACGGTATTATTAGTTTCCTATATGCTTTCACATAATTTCTGAAAATTATCAAAATCGGATGACTAAGCATAGGTAGGACCGCGGCGGAAAGGTTTACTAAGATAAGTTTTTTTATCGTCAATTTACTAGCATGATTTAAAATTTAAACACGATATCTATACCTATATATATTTGCGTTAAACAGTTTTCGTGTTCAAACTGGCACAGTCGGTGCTGCCTCCGTTTATGGTATAAATTTATAACAATGATTTAAAATTTAAATAGTACATATATATTTAGGTAGTGGAGTAAAGTTTCATGTATTAAAACCCGCGGTTTAAAAGTAAGCACCTCAGCAACATAAGCGCATGGTGGCTATATTTCTTAACATAATCTTTTTGATTTTTCACGCTACCTTTGTACCATCCTTTACGATCTTCCTTCACCTGCTTCTTAAAAAGCCCACTGTGTAACGTCCCGAAGATTTTATAATATTTCCAAGGGAAGCATTTCGGGTCCCGCGGGAATTCCGTTCCGCACCCATCTCAAATATGTGTGATCAGAGACTATACAAATAGAAGTCACGCAAGTAGGAGTATAACATGCACAGATAAAGTTTGTTTGCACGTAGGTTCACTGTGCTTTTAAACCAGCTCCGTGATCCTCTAGGAGTAAACCTCTGCCTATTTGAGGGGAAGATTGCGCTGGGTGTTTTTGCAATCGCCCTAACGTGCAATCTTCGCTGAATGTGCACTGGAGTTCTCCTTGTTACACCGTTTGAATGATTAGCATACAGCTAAAGTTCCGGTTTGGATCTTTGTCCTTCGCACTTTTTGTGGAACTAACATTAATCTGGAGCACATATTTCATCCTCACTCTAAGACAATTTTGGATATTCGAGTTGATGCCAACGCACAAGAGCTTTACAGTCCATCTGAGTTGTCTGCTTCATTGGTGTTGCGCTGAAATTGAAGGGGCTGAATAAAAGATTGGGTGATGATGCTGATGCACGACAATAATGTGTCCCCAACCACTCGGCCGCTTTCCCACCCCCCGCCAAGTCCAGTGTAATCGTACCCGGACATATGCACATAAAAGGGCAACTGTGCGCCTTTCTTTTGGCTCCCCATTACAATTTCGAGATGGCTCAGAGTGTAATGCAAAAGTGAACAAACATAAATAGGCATTAATAATGGACAGACTCTCCGGTCTAAGTAAAGGTGACCCGAGCCATGCCCGCTGCTGCCCAGACCAGTCTAACGGTCCTTTGGCCGCGGTCCAGCCGACCTTTTGTTTGCGGCTTTTTGACCAAACAAGTGCGCCATCAACAAAACACAAAGCGCATCAACAACAAAAACAGCCACAAAATACAAAAAGCTTGGTTCCCTTGAACTGCGATTCGTAAGTGCTGTGAAAGAGCCAGTCGAATATGCAAATGGAAGTTCCGCCCGAACGGGAGTGGGTTTGAGTTGTTGAGAGAAAATAATATGATTTCGATTCGATCTGATCTCAGATTGTAAAATACCGGAACACTCATATCACGGAAAGATTTCTCACATTTAACGCGTCCATTTCGTTCCCATCATCACGTTAAATTTTAAGAACTGCGACCCAAACGGTCCATCTGATAACACTACGTAACAAAATGAGACATTTAATAATATCTTTCATCCGATTGACTTAAAACTCGTTTTGTAAGGATAGTATGCAAAATAATTAGACATGAGATGTTCCAATGTTGGAAAATTCGCACGAAAAGTCGGGAAATTCCCGGAAAATTCCATAGTTTACCAGTTTGTCATTTTAGTGGAACAATGTTCTTGCTAAAGTGAGTATTTTTTACGTTGCTCAAAACTTTAAGTGCTCTTTTCTCGAAACCTCGTTTTTTGACCTGGTAGCCATGATTGCGGCATTGATGTTATTTTGGCCCGTACCTTAATCAAGAGAAACAGTAAGAAAGTCGGTCAAGCCCGACTGTAATATACTCGTCCTCTCTTCACGCTCCTCTCTAGCAAGGTCCGATTGGGAAATTACCGTTAGCTATTGCCTTCTCGCTCTCTTTCGTAAGTTCTACCAATGGCTACGGTGTTGTTGTTGTTGTTGGTTTTTATTTTCTTTTACGTATAGCTCTAATATCGTTCATCTGATCGAAAACGATGTAGGCGGGTCGATTCAAAATAAGTAGTAGAAATATGTCTAGAATGTTTGAACTATCTATCTTGGAAATTGTGGGAGTTATTTGTTTTTTTTAATTTGCGGGGGAGGCAGGGGGCGTGGCGAAAATTAAAACTAAACTTGATCTGCCTGCAAGTATAAGAAATATAGTTCCATACACCTCAAACCTCTATCTCTTACCACTCTGAGATCTCTCGTCTACGGCAGACGGACAGACAGACGGACAGACGGACAGACGGACATGGCTATACGACCGGCGTTGATGCTGATCAAGAATATATATACTTTATAGGGTCGGAGATGCCTCCTTCTGGCTGTTACATACATTTGCATACAAATAAAATCATAGTCCTCGTTGAGTTGGCAAATATTATTTTGTCATATAAATACGACGGTTCTCTAATGTGTATTATCCTATGTAATAGTAGCAAAGATCTATACTCAGTCCAAATTTTAAAATCAAGGTTGCATATCTGTTAAGTGAATCCTGTAATATGGTCAGTTCTTTTCCTATTATACACATATCTAGCGATGTTGTTGAACGTCACATAAAGTCTTCTCTGAGAAGCAGCATCACAGTTTCCTTATATTTCGATTCCAAAGCATAGTGTCGGTGTTAAGTAAGTTTTTGCAATAAGCAGCCTAAGATTAGTTGGTAAATAACATTTAGTCAAAGATATCTGCCTTAGTAGACCGTGTGTTTTTCCAGCTGCTTTTGTTACCTAATCATTCCAGGTCAGAGAGTTATTAATAGTAATTCCTAGATTAACGGCCTGAGCAACAGACTCTAAAGGTGTATTAGCAATATTCAGTAGAGGAAGATCTGCAGTGCTCAGTGATTTTTTGTATATTACTATGCACTCACATTTCACTGGATTAAGTGACTGTCCATTACTTTTTGCCCACTCATTAACACTCAACAAATCACTATTACATACATTAACACACTCATTTATTTTATTCAATGGACGACTAACATACATTTGGACATCATCTGCATACATATGGACATTACAATTAGATAAAATAAAATATATGGTAGGTTTTTTGTTCCAAATTGCGGGGGTGGCAACTCTACTTTAGCTCATCTGTTCGGGAAATGATGTATGGCGGATCGATAGGCAATGATGATTAAAATATATGTCTAGAAGGTTCGAAAAATCTAGTTCCAAAATTGTGGGAGATATGAGGTGTTTTTCAAATTGCGGGGGCGGGAACTTTTCTATCGTTCATCTGATCAGCAAATGATGTATTGCGGATCTATAGGTAATGATGATTAAAATATAAGTCATGGCGGTTCGAATAATCAGTCTTCAAAATTGTGAGAGATATGAGATATTTTCCAAATTGCGTGGGTGGCAACTCTTCTATCGCTCATCGGATCGGAAAATGATGTACGGCGGATCGATAGGTAATGATGATTAAAATATATGTTTAGAAGGTTCGAATAATCCATCTTCAAAATTGTGGGAGATATGAGGTATTTTTATACCCGTTACTCGTAGAGTAAAAAGGGTATACTAAGTTCGTGCAAATTTATGTAACAGCCAGAAGGAAGCATTTCTGACCCCACAAAGTATATATATTCTTGATCAGCATCAATAGCCGAGTCGATATAGTCATGTCCGTCTGTCCGTATGAACACCTAGATCTCAGAGACTATAAGAGCTAGAGCTACCATTCAGTGTAGACTTGTTTTGTCTGCACGCAGATCAAGTTTGTTTCAAATTTTTGCAACGTCCCCGCCCGCCCCCGCAATATGAAAAAAACCTTATATCTCCCACAATTTCGAAAATAGATTGTTCGAACCTTCTAGACATATATTTTAATCATCATTACCTATCGATACGACATACATCATTTCCTGATCAGATAAACGATATAAAAGTTCCCGCCCCCGCAGATATTTCAGACCCTGAAACCACTGCCTGTAGTCTATCACATAAATACGATTTAATAAGTTTTAAGGCAGTATGTTCAAAATTGTATATTCGGTCTAGCTTCGTGTTCAAGATACCATGGTTTACCTGATCAAATGCTTTGCTAAAGTCTAGTAATGTCTAGAATGTCACCTGTCCTTTATCCATTTGTCTTCTTATATCCTTAGTTATGTTTGTTAGTGCTGTAGTGCAGCTTCTGTTCTTTCTGTATCCCGACTGGTTGTTACTCAATAATAAGTTGTCTGCCATAAATTTACATATTTGATGTGCCATCAATTGTTCAACTACTTTTCATAAAAAGGGTAAAATTGAAATTGGTCTGAATTGGTTGCTTCCTTTTGGTATCGGAATTATTTTGGTGATTTTCCATATGTCCGGGAATGTTGATGTTGTAAGCACTGTGTTGCAGATATGCGTAATGTGAGGTACTAATTGTGGGAGGATAATTTTAAAAAATGTTTTATCCATGTCGTTCAATCCCACTGCATTTGACTTAATTTTAAGAACAGATTCCAAGACATCAAATTGACACACACACATAAAGCTAAAGTTACTATCACAGTTACTATTTGGTATAATTTCAAGGTACTGATTATTGGTAGCTTCTGGTACTTCAGGTTGCACAAATTTATGATTGAGATCATTTACGTTTGTTATTATTGCACTTCCAGTTTTTTATTTGCCATTTGTATAATTTAGTAGAATAATACGATTCTTTTGAGGTCTTTATAAGATTATACGCAACTTTCCGTAATGTTTTGAAACGTCGATAGTGTTCTGCAGTCTTATTCCTCTTCCATTTTTTGTAAGCTGTATCTCTTTGAGAAATATAGCCAGTCGATCTCAGCCGTGCCTTACGTATATGTAAGGAATTTTCAAAAAGATTGTACGTAAACAATTGAAGTTGCTCTATATTGATAGTCTGTATATTGAGTCCCAGTCATAAGATTTGGTCGGTATAAGTGTATATAAATTTTGAACAGAAATTTGCTAAAAATTAAAATATTCATTCCCGACCCCATATATTATGAATATTATTAATCCGGGCGACGATAGAGCTTTGTCCGTCCGTCCGTCTATTCAAGATATTGTTCCTGGTGTGGCGTTTGCAGAAATAGCACCACTGACAATTTATTAACTATGAAATGAAAGCCTTTGAATGAAATGATATTGAAACAATAGAGGGATTCCTGAAACTGATTTTCTTTTGATTTTGATTTCGTGAAGCAGCTGTTCGCAGCTGCTCCATACAAAACGCGCAGTGTGACCATGAAACATGCAGACAATACGGCCTCGTAGAATCATAATGCTTAGTAGATATTTCATCAACTTTATTTGCTAATCCAGATCATGCCAAGTTCATCTCTCCCAACAAATGCGATTGAAGTTAGCAGTGTCTGAAATCGTTTCTTCTGAGGATTCACAGGATAGTCATCTCGATCCATTGTTATGCGACCTTATATTTAATGAATTTTTTCATGTGCTTTCCCACTCAAATGGCCTTACGTAAGCCGATGACTCTAACCTTTTCTGTGCCTCTTTTGGCGATCCAGTTGCAAAATGACCACAGCTACTATTGCAAAATCACCTTAGCTCACTTGGACTTCAATAATACTAATAATAGTTTTGAAGTGAATACAACATTAAAGAGAAAGAGTTCGTCTGTTCAAAGTGGAAGTGTGATTTGGTTAAACCTAAGTTAAGCTTTTAAAGCCAGGATGTGGCTTTAACAAAGAATCACGTGTCCATGATTTCAGCAAGAATTTAATGATATTTACACTACCAAACAACTTAACTCATCGCTGGTTCGACCAAACCCAGAATATTCATCCTGCATCTGGTCTACGCAGAATCAGATATAGTGGGATCAGATTGAACCAGTTCAGAAACAGTTTCTGGCCACTGCCCTAGGTACTCCCTAACACTGCTCATAGCTGCCATAGATACGATTGGTCGGACTGAGGTCTTACTGAGAAAACTTATTTGTTTATGATGGTAGCGTGCTTCAAGTTTGAAGTTAACAATCATATTCTAAGATTATGTGTAGCCACTATTGCAAAACATTGCAATTTCATTTTCATCAACATGGACTCTGAGACATTCTCCAGTGAACATTGAGACTTCAAATTATAAATGTGTGTGCATCGAAGTAGATTTGGAACATATCTTTTAGACCGAGTACCGCCAATTTTCAGCAATTTGCAAAGTGGCTACCGGCTGCTGCTTTCCTCCGGTTAACCCCCCATTAGATCTTTCTGCCTTCGGCTGAATCGACCAAATTCATTTTTAATGCCAGCACGTGCAAGGGTCGTCGCATTAAGACCACAGCCTTAGGGGTCGTAAACAATGCCAGCGGTCGATGGGCATGTCCTTGGATTGGATTGGCTAGGACCCCAATTGAAAATTCATTACTGCGACTGGCGGTTTCGCTTTTTTTATGTGGTTGTTTGCAAAGATGATGTTTTTTGCGCTGCTTGAAAGGAAAAGCATAATATTTATTGTATACACCTTCCACCACGTGCCTACTTAGTGGCCAGCCGGGGTAACGAGAGCCAGGGGGATCGAAATCGTCAACAATTTGGGCGCGGGGCGTGTGGCCTTGGAAAGTCGCCGTCACTGTCGTCCCCACCCCTGTCCGGGGTTGCTCAGAGGTCGGACAAATTGTAGGCACTTGCTTCGACAGCCGATGATAAATGGCTCCAGAAACGGCAAATAATGAAAAAAGTCTAAAAAGGGACCCAACAAAAAACACGCAGCAAAGTGTTATAAACCAAAAAAGCACCGAGAGAAAAGAGCCACCGACTTCAAAACCACATTGGACAACAAATGAATACATTCCATATCAATCAAAAGTGCCGTACAGTGGCTTAGAATTCAAGTGCATACTGCGATCTAAGAGCAAGTAAGAGCGCTGCAGCCGAGTGCCCCGACAGCAAAATACCCTTTACCCTTGATTTTGTATCTTTTCATACGGAAAGATAAACATACAGGCCTGTTCCGGTTTTCACTTTCGACAAAATTTGTCGAATTCGAATGTGGTACATGTGTTGTTGTGTAAAATTGATTGGGTGAATCATCTTGCTGCATTTTAAGACGAGTTTGTCGCTTTAAAAGTTATTTAAAGTTTGATACCGATTACCTTGATGGTTTATTAGAAAATGATCACTTTTATATTCAAAATCACTTTAGTGAAAACCGGAACAGGCCTGTATGTTCATATTTGCGGACAGACGCTTATGACGAGCGACGAGCAATTACCACACTGGCCCCCCTCCCGCTGCCTGTTGGATCTGAAACTTCCGTGTTTCGAAACCAATCTTATAAGGCTTTTCAGATTAGGTAGATATGAGACCAGTGTTGCCAATTTGTCCTTTTTCCGGATAGATCTGTCCTTTTTAAAACTGGCATTTCCGGAAAAATTTTGATTTGTCCCCTATCCGGTAAAAATGCCTTTTTTATTTTGTTCTATCCTTTTTTCATCCTTTTTTTAGTTTTATAAATTAGCTTTATAAATTCACACCAATAGCGCACTTTTCCTGAATATCCACAGACTGCGGAACGTACTCAATATAGAATTCATATGTTTCGCTAAAAATATGTAGCGAACTCAATTTAATTTGAATTAAATTCTTTTTTGCTTTGAAAAACTCCCAAGCTCATCAGTAATTTCTATCAAGAGGGATACCGCCTTAGTTGGTACGAGCCGGTAAAAAATGTTTTAAGGTCCTTCTCAGTTGTTTCAAAAAAGTTCATAGAATCCAGAGAAGAAACTGTTTGAAACAAAACTTTGTGTCTTCTTCAGCCACATATTAATTCGTTCTTTATAAAGCTTTTAAGAGCTCTTTTTCGGATCATTTAGTTTATTAGGAGATAAAAGATTTCCTTGCTACATCTAGATGTTTGCCGAACTTATTGTTTTAAAAATCTGCTTTCCTGCAAATTGACTTTTATTTTGCTAAGATTTTGTTATCCATCTGCTGATGAAGAATTTGCTACTTTTCTCCCAAAAGGCTATAAATTGCCATCATTATAAATCCTGGATAAAAAATGTATATGATTACAATATCTAATTAAATCTTCCATAACATGTTGAAAGCCACGATCAACAATGCATACATCGCCAGGTTTTGAAACCGATCTTAGTCCAATGAGATCTTCAAGAAGTTTTTTAACATTTTGATTTTTATTAATTTTTACCACCTTTAACGCCTTCAAAAATTCTGCTAAAATTATACGAATTGTATCTTGCAATGAACTTTAACCATGTTTATTATAAAAGTGGTACCACAACTAAAAGTCTACAATAATTGAAGTTAAAAATTTCGCAGAATTTTGTAAGTCGCGGATTGCATTTTAAGAATCAGAAAAATTGTTCTGGGGGAGTCCTGACATGCCAGTTATTGCCATAAAAATTTGGGAATTTTTAGAATGGGTAATTGGTCCGAAAAACGCTTTTGTTGGAAATGATAAAAATCTATATTTAAAATTCAGGGTTGTAACTAGATGTATAAAAAAGAATCGATAAATTACTTTCGTTGATGTACTCTAAAACTGCATACTTAAAATATGGATAGAATTGGGGCCGATACGCCTAGTAAGCAGGGCTTTGCCATTTGTCCTGTTTTTTTGTCCTTTTAAAAAAAATCTGTCCGTTTTCTATCTTTTTTTCAAGGGTCATCTGTCCTTTATTTTTGAGGAGGCGTTGGCAACACTGTATGAGACCTAAGTTAGTATGTTTTGAGGCACCAAGTTCTTACTTTAGAATTGTGGCTCTGACAGTTTGTTGCTGTTTGTGATAGTTGACAGCGGTGCCGAAGCACACAGGTCTCTAACTCTTAATGTTTCTGAGATCGACGCGTTTCATACAGACAGAACGACGGATAGACGGACATGGCTATATCGACTCGTCTATTGATTGTGAATATATATACTTTATAGGGTCAAAAAGGGTTTCTTTTGTCTGTTACATACATTTGCACAACTTCATCAGGCATGTTCTCAATTCCACTTCTACACGATTTTGTCGGAAGTGAAATTTATTCCTTTTCTTCCAACCCCAAAACGACAAAGATTGTCGGTTTGAAAAGTTTTGCTTGCTGTTCGGTGAAATGAAATGTAATTGCCAAGTTAAGCACTTATACGGTTTATAAAAGTACATAAAGTAAAATTTAAATAATTCGTTGTATAATTTAGAAACATTATTTGAAATTAGATTTCCTTTCTGGCTTTTAGTTGATTTACCAAAAATCGTTCCGCCTGTATGTACATAGTAAACCGGTTTGTTCCTTACAAAAACTCGTTTGGAACACCAAAGATAAAATGTAATCAATTTTCATTAAGATTGGAACTTAAAAAAATGTCCTCAAAAGTAATTAAAATATGGCTTGCCGATAGTTTTTTTCTAACCGAACTCTGGCAGAGTTAGGGATTCTCTCATCTTTAGGGGAAAAAGTATTGCTCGTTTTCACTTCGCTGTCTCCAACCAGTGCTATTTATTGCGTTGCCCATCTGACTTCAACTTTATTCACAGCTGAACCATTTTTCGCTCAGTGTGTGTGTGTGTGTGTGCTTACATTGTTGAAGTTCGCACAGTGTGGGTATGCGGGTGTCAGTCAGTCGGCTTTTATGGTGTACTACTCCGGCATTTGGACAAAATTCAAAAGCAACCGCACTCGCAGCACACTTCCGAGGATGGAGGACGACGGAGACAGCAACGGCCGTCGGCCGAACGACTACCCAAGGGTGGCAGGATTCGGCTTGCGACCGTTATTGTTGTTGTGCTCATTTATATGTTTGTGTGCTTAAGCATTTGCCGTAACTAATTTATTTATTTATTATGCCGTATTTTCGGAAATTCGAATGTGCTTACATATGTAGTACATACACAAATATTGCTATTTAAATAAAAACAACAACAAAAGGGAACCCACCGCGCAGAACCCATTGATGTGAGTTTGCGGAAGCTATTTGTAAGTGAACAAGTCAATATTTGAGTGGGGGAGGGGATGGGGGATGCTGGAAGTCGCCGAGTAGCGGAAGTCATCATTATAAATAAAACGCTCAGTTCAAAGCGAATCGGAAAAACAATCAGTTATTTTCGTACCCTTGGCAAAGGCCATTCCATGGCGATCCCGATTCCTGATCAGCCTGCAAGCCCGGAGTCGGATGTGCATGTATGCGTGTATGTGCTTGGGTGGCGGAGAGCGGGCAGCGCCTCATGAGCCGATTGGATCTAAACAAATTGCAGTTTCCGTTTTTAAGGAGCACCGCAAGTGCGCAGTACACCCTCTGGCAGTCGGTCGCCCCGCTTCTGCCTCAGGGAGATTGTCCATAAATACCCGCGGTTACCAATTTGTCATTCAAAAAATAAAAATGCATTTCACTTGCGCCGCGTTGCAACAGCGCAGAGCGGCCGGAAGTTGGAGGCGAAGAGTTGTGGCTCAGTTTTGTTGTTTTGCTAAATATAAATGAGCAACCGAAATCGGAATGGGTTTGGCCTAAACGAACAATGATTACACTTGCAGCTGCCATTAGGAACAATTAAAATTATCCGAAAAAACTTCGAAGAGGATCTAATTTAAGAAGAAGGAGAGCTGCAGTCAGGTGCCCCAATAACGAAATACCCTTTACCTTGATATTGTGTGCTTTCCAACTCAATGCGAATGCGATTCTTCCAGTAGGAATCGGTATTCTCTTGGGATATCGTATTCTCATCTTCCTTCGGGAGGAAGTGTGCCATTCTGGGACACTTCTGAAAGGCGTGAAAGTGTTCCTTCTGGGGAATAGGAAAAGTCTCTTTTTGAAGAAAGCGAAAGCGTTTTATTCTGGGGATACGAAAAGTTTCTTCAGCGACATAATCGAATCTTTCTGGATACAGGGTAATGAGTTTTTTTGGGATGGAAAAAAGCCTCATATGTGGGATAAGAATGTGTTTCTGCCTGCTGCTAAAAAAAAGAGTAATATAAAGCGGTTTGTAAACCCGTTACTCGATGGGAGTGTTAGGGAGTACCTTAGTATTTGTACCAAGGTACACATTTGGTTTACCTTTTCGATTACCTTTTACCTCACCTAGGTCCAAATTTTCATTTACTTTCTCAAAAGGTAAGGGACTAGGTACTTTAATTTCAATGAGAATTATGGTATCAGTCACAGCAACAAAAAGCTTTTGGACAAAATTTGTACATTTCGTACTGAATGGCAAATTCTACGGGACTTCAGAGGAGCGGTTTCAATCTAAACGTATTTCTGTTCGTAAGAAGTAGAGGTTAAGGTCAGGAACAGTTTGTGAACGAAATCGATCGGATCCTTTCTTTATGTGATAATGCGAAGACCAGAGTCACGATTAATCCGGTCTCGGTTTCTGAATTCGATTAATCGGATCGATAGGTAATGATGATTAAAATATATGTCTAGAAGGTCCGAACAATGTATTTTCAAAATTTTGGAAGATATGCGGTTTTTTATACCCTTGCTGAGGGTATACTAAAATTGTCACGATCTTTGTAACGCATAGAAGGAAGCATTTCCGACCACATAAAGTATATATATTCTTGATCAGCATGACGAGCTGAGTTCATTTCCGTTTGTCCGTCTGTCCGTCCGTCCGTCTGTCCGTCTGTTTCTATGCTATCTCCTCCCTCAGTTTTAAAGCTATCTTGACCAAACTTTGCAAAAAGTCTTTAAATACAAATACGCTGCACATTTGTCGGAATCGGCCGGATCGGATGACTATATCATATAGCTGCCATAGGAACGATAGGTCCAAAAACTAGTTCTAGTGAGAAAAACTCTTTTGTTTTCCATCGTAGCATCACCAATCGTGGTATATATTAGTTTTATATATTTTTACACAATTCTGAAAAAATTTATCAAAATCGGATGACTATAGCATATAGCTGCCATATAAACGGTCGGTCCAAAAACCAGTTCTAGTGAGATAAACTTTTTTGTTTTCCATCGTAGCGTCACCAATCGTGGTATATATTAGTTTTATATGCTTACACCCAATTCGTGAAAAATTCATCAAAATCGGATGACTATAGCATATAGCTGCCAAAGGAACGATCGGTCTAAAAACTAGTTCTTATGAGAAAAACTTTTTTGTTATCAATGTTAGCCTTCTATTTTTTCATATTGCGGGGGCGGGAGGGGGCGTGTCAAAAATTTGAAACAAACTTGATCTGCGTGCAAACAATACAAGTCTACACTGAAAAAATGGTAGGTCTAGCTCTTATAGTCTCTGAGATCTAGGTGTTCATACAGACAGACGGACAGACGGACGGACCGACGGACGGACGGACGGACAGACGGACATGTCTATATCGACTCGGCTATTGATGCTGATCAAGAATATATATACTTTATGGGGTCGGAGATGCTTCCTTCTGCCTGTTACATACATTTGCACGAACTTAGTATACCCTTTTTACTCTACGAGTAACGGGTATAATAATGAGTACCTTTCCAATCAGTGCTCGTAGGAAACCCTGTCCGTCCGTCTGACCGTAGTCCAGTAGTAAAATAAAATCTGTACCAGTTTGTGAAATGCGATTAAAACTTGATCATAAACTCTTTCTCATAACGGTAATGCAAATTTTTGTAATTCTATAAGAGAAAAACAGCAACACAATGTTAAAGGACCCGAGCTGCGCCGGGTATATAGCTAGTATCTTATATATCTTAAAAGAGCATCCTCGTTATTCTTAAAGAGCTAATTTCTAAATTGTAAGACTTTTCTGATATTACCAGTTGAAATATATATCTAAAAATAAACTTGATCTGCGTATGGTGTACACCTATTTTTATTCCAAAGCACATGGCTCTATCTCCTATAGTTGCTGTGATTAACGCGTTCATTCAGACAGACAGACGGACATGGCTTTATCGACTCGGCTATTGATGCTGATCAAGAATATATACCTTATAGGATCGCAAATGTTTCCTTCTGTCTCCTATATTCTTTGCACAACTTGATGATACCCTTTTTACCCATTTTTCATGGGAACCGGGTATGAACAGGGGTGGCTTATGGTGCTGGTGTTTAAACGGGACCAGTTTTTCGTGTGGAAGAAAAAAAATGCGTTACCAAAGTATTTTATTTTTTGTAATATTGTATTATGTCCTTCAACTCACTTTAAGGAAAATTTGCATTTAGGTCTGCTTAGTAATTTTGATGATGAATTGGCGAGTCGACTTCAAAAAGAATCGCATTCATGTCTCCTAGTCGAATGTTAATGGATATGTCCTCAATTTACCAATTGGATGATAAACCAAACCTTAAAGGCTTAAAATGCGATGCCTAATTTTTTTCCGTTTTTGTAAATCACCAAACTATCATCAAATTCTCCCCTTTAACACACACATACACTGGTAGGCAAAAGTTTTTTGACAAGCAAATTTTTATAAATATTTCATTATATCTTTAAAACATAAAATCTGAAAATGTTGTAATTTGTATGGCATACTGCTACAGTAAAGAGCTTTCAATAAAGCATAAGTAGTTCCGAATCGGATGCTTTCATAAGAAATAAAATAAAAACATAAAATTTAGTTTGGCATCAGTAGTTTGACAAGATTTGAAAATTGATTTATTCCCGAAACATGAGCTAAAATGCTCCTGAATACCGCTTATTTTGTATTTTGAATTTTTACATGGCTTAGTACTTACCAGCATCTTCATAATACAGTTAATACATAAATCATTTTATTAGTTATAAGTTCGTGATCGTTCTGCACAATATGGCTGATTTATATGCAAGTTAATGAAAAAGTTTTAAAATTCTGATATATCGTCTTGTTTCTTAATAAAAACACTTAACTTTAGAAAAACACACGTACACGGTTCCTGCGGTGCCTGCGTTGCCTGTTGGACGGCTGAAAAGCACATTACTTCCGATTTATTGGGCGCTTCAGAATAGATACACTCAGAAAAAGAAAAAATCGTTCTAAAAAGACCGAAATCAAACACATTCGTTGACAAAAGTAGAATAGTCTCGCTTTTCTTGAGCCGTGAACTGTGGTGTCACTTCATGAAAGCAATTCTTAACATTTACCAACCGAATTTGGAATTTCGTAAAAAAAACGGAATGAAACGCTATAATGAACTCATGTATTCACTGTTTCAGCATGTCAGCGAAACGGAAGTCGCCGCCAAGTAAATTCGATGCCGACTCCAAGGGCTGCTCGCAGGAACTAGAGTTAGTGGAGTTATTGGCTGATACCGATAAGATGCAGCAACAGTTTTTCAACAACAACAACAACAACAATGAGAATGAAGGCGTGAGAAACGTGGGAGCGAACATGGCCAATGAGGATGTGGACGTGTGCCTGGATATGGGTCTGGGCCTGGGTGGCATGGTGTCAACGAGTGATGGCGAAAACACTGATCTAGACACGGACACAAGAAGTGTTAGCCCCGGGGGAAGTTCCAACAACGAATCGGTTGTGGTAAGTGCAGAACTAATCTACTTGGAGCAAGTAATCCTAGCCCCACTTCCACTTACAGTCAACGCGCTACTTGGCCACCAAGAGACGCATAAAAAAGACCTTAAAGTCTCGTCTGAGCAATGGTAGCAGCAAGATGAAACTCATCTCGATGCAGGTGGAGCAGCCGAGCATCGTGAATGGCGATATCCACTCTGGCGAGCAGTGGAGGCTAACAGGTGGGCATAACGCCTTTTCGGAGGGTCAGGAGGAGGAGGAGGAGGCTGAGAGCAGAAAAGTGATAAAACGGGAACAGTTTCCCCAAGCTGACGATGACGGAGGATTACTCGATACGGGATTTGGGAACCTCGGACGTGTTTCTCCATCGAATGCAGAAGGTTTGGTCGAGGAACAATGCCTGCAACTCTCATCATCTCCTGCCCCAGCGCAATTGTTCTCGAATTACGGAAGATCAACTACAGCGGAATACTCTGCCATGCTAAAGCCAAGTATCGCACTCAGGTATGTTTACGAAGCGCTCCACAGTTCACAGTGGTTCTTTCGCCCATTTTTGGCATAAGGCCAATTTGCAAAAAGGTTAGTCAAGGTATGTAAAAGAACACATTTTCCATTGATGTGTGCCATTTTGTCCATTGTGTCGTGTGTTGTTTATGTGTAATTATACCCTGTACCGAAAGTCCAAAGAGTATATTGGATTTGTGCAAATGTATGTAACAGCCAAGGAAGGAAGCATCACCGATATAGCCATGCCCGTCTATCCGTATGAAGTGTATGGAACTCATAATTCTTATACTTGCAGGCAGATCAATTTAAGTTTTGATTTTTGCCACGCCCCTGCCTCCCCCGCAATTTGAAAACAACCTCATATCTTCCCCAATTTTGAAGTTAGATCATTTTCCGATCAGATAAACGATAGTAGAGTTGCCACCCCCGCAATTTGCTAAAATACCATATCATCCACAATTTTGAAGATAGATTGTTCGGACCTTCTAGACATATATTTTTATCACCAATACTTATTGATTCATTATTCACCGCTTCCTGATCACATGAATGATAGTTCAGTTATAAGCAAATCAAATAACTACGTTGGGTAGCACTGGCTGCAATCGTGATGGGCAGAACTTACACAGTTGTGCCGATTTTCATGAACTAGTTCGAATGAACTGTTCATTTAAATTAACTAATGAACTAGGTCTCAGTGCATGAACTATAGTTCATTTTATGAAAAGTTTGCTGCAGAATTGATTATTAAAATAAACTGTAGTTTAAAAATTGAACTAAAGTCAAAAGTGAATAGTTCACAAAAATTAACAAAAGTTTCCAAAAATGAATTTTAGCTCATAAAATGAACTATAGTTCATGCACTGAGACCTAGTTCATTAGTTCAAAATAAACTATAGTTCACAAAAATGAACTATAGTTTATAAAATGATCAATAGTTCACATAAATGAGCTATAGTTCAAAAAATGAACTCTATTTCAAAAATGAACTATAACTCGAAAGTGAATAGTTAATCAAAAAATGAACTAATGAACTAGGTCATTGAAATGAACTAGACTCTCCAACTCTACCCCACACTTATAAGTTATCAGCTATATACAAACTTGACAGGTACAGAGTATGTTACAGTCGGGCTTGACCGACTTTCTTACTTGTTTTTTAATCACGTTGTGATGATTCGGGCAATCGGATACGAAACCGATACAAAATATAATTCCTATAAACGGAATTTTTTTGTCATTTTTCTTGTGGGCGGATTTTCTGAAATCGGGAATCACTTGACCACGGCCTCGGTTTCTACTTTCAACACACATGGAATCCAGGGCTGCAAACCCAAATAATTTTTGCAGAGGTCCAATGGTTAAGGTTCAGAAATTTAAGGTTCAAAGTTTTTGAGCTTAGGTTTTGGCTCGGACCTTGGTTCGTCCAAAGTTTTACCAATTTTTTTTAGAAGAGTAATTAATTTGGTAAAAATATATATTATTATATATATGTATATACCAATTATTGGTCTGTTCTACTTCTTTTAACCGGCTTGCAGCCCTGATGGAAACTTTTGTAAAAGTTTAATCTTTCTGTCTCTAACCGTTTAGGCTTTGCGTAGATTGCCAATAAGTCAGTCAGGACCACTGAGCGCTCGGGGGAGAAGGGGAAAACATTTGCATAAGCAAAGCATAAGCAGCCAATGTCTACACAAACCGCAAGCTCATTGAACTGGTTGGTTAATGCCACCAGCAATTGCCGGATTATGCTGACTTCCTTTTTGAAAATTGCCAAATCCAAGGCCATTAAAAATGCACACCAAAACTAGCAAATAATTTGAGGCAAAAGGTTCCGGCCGGTCGAGGCACGTCCGACCTGTGAATCGGCCCCGCTTGATTCGCTGCTCAAATTTCAGTTTACGCTTTTAGATTGTTGCTGAATAATTGAATACCACGGCCGGAAATGGCGAATATAGTTAGGAGCGGCGGCCAATTACGAAGAGCTCTCAATGCCAATAACCACCCCCACCTCCTCCCCCCATCCAGGTCCTTATCGGATGCCAACTGACTGACGATATGACCAACTTTAGTTGGAAATTGCAGGTCCGGTTAAATTAGCTTAGTTTAAGGTGGGGCGTAGACCCACAATTGTTTGGCCTGGATAATATGTAATTCTTGTTCTTTTTTTTTGCAGAGAACCGTGCCTGCTGCCCGGGGCTGTCTCTGAGGAACGATCGTACGAAAAGGATCGCTCTGTCTCGGAGATGATACGGCAGTTACAACTGATTCGAAGTCGATTACTTAATCAGGTGAGTTATTTGAATGTTGTTTCCGTATGATAATGTAATTTTCCCACATCTGACGCAACTCGACCCAAATTCGTGCAAAACAAATGTTTTGGATTATTTATGCATTGGGCGTTGCGCAACAATTGCCAAAGCGCCGCGTTGGGTTTGGGAAAGGACAAGGACAATATGCAAATTGAATTGAAGCCCACTTAATTTTGGTATGTTTTTGAACACCTTTAAGTGCTTCCTCATTTGACATGCAGAATGAGAGTGGGTCACGTATTCCATTCGTTGCAACCCCAAAAATAAGCCCACTAAAAAAACCAATAAAAAAAAATCAAGCCAACAATGCCGGGATTTTCGCATCGAGAAAAATAAATTGCGGGAAATGCAAATATTTTGTCGATAGGTAATGGTGATTAAAATATATGTCTAGAAGGTTCGAACAATCTATTTTTAAAATTGTGGGAGATATGAGGTTTTTTACATATTGCGGGGGCGTGGCAAAAATTTAAAACAAAATTGATCTGCGTGCAGACAATACAAGTCTACACTAAAAAAATGGTAGCTCTAGCTCTTATAGTCTCTGAGATCTAGGTGTTCATACAGACAGACAGACGGACGGACGGACAGACGGACATTTGCAAATGTCCGATCTCACATCTCCCACAATTTTGAAGATAATAAGCATTTTTTGTCTCTTTCCTTTTTCTCATTTTATGTATTATCCTATTAATTTGATATTAGTATGATTAATTAAATATTATTTATCATCAAAATGATATGAGAAAGTTGAATAAAATATCATATTGATCAGCCAAGATTAAATAGATATTTGATCTTTTTTTCTGTGTAATTATATCTTCCTGGAGATACATATCTTCCTTCTACTTTAGTGCTAGAACCAAAATGCAAAATGTTTAAGTCTTCGTTTCTAGACCTTTTCAAAATTCTAAAACATATGGTGATATATGTTGTCTTGGACAATTTTCGAAGAATCGTGGACAGATTGTATATTTGATCATTGCTTTCTATTGCTCTTATAAACTTATATTTTTCGCAATCCGAATTAAAGTCATTTAAAGTCTTATAATGGTCCGGTTCGGGCAATCCAAAAAACCCGAACCGAATCTCAGAGGTTACATCTAAGTTGTCTGTACAGGGCTCCTAGGTCCGAAAAAAATCTGCGTGAGATTTTTGAGCAACCCCTTTCAGTAAGTTTTAGACAACGGGATCTCTCACACGATGTCATGTTGTCGTGCATCGCCCAATTATCATTATGCACTTGTGCTAGGGTTCTCCATGTATTTAAACATTGCATTCGGCTCGCTAGCATGGATTTGGACAAAAGCCACTAATCGGGTTATAGAGTTTCGGCAGACCGGTTTCTACAAACCGATCTATTGCGTGGTATCCTAAATTTATTCTTTAAGAAAAATCGAATTAACCTTTCCACTTCGTCGTATTCTAGGTAGTCGGCTCTTGGTGATATATTATTTACAATTACCGAGAAACCACAAGAGAGCAGGTTGTCTGTACAGGTAGTTCAGCAGCCTCCCGGTCCTATCATCCTATCATAATTCGTTAAGGCTAAATACTTGGCCTTCAACAAAGGTGTCCAAGAAATAGATGGGTAATGAATCTCAGCGTCCAAAGAATACACGGCATCTAATTACCATAATACGCTTGTAGTCGTGACCGAAGCCCGGCGCAGAGACCATGTCTATGTGCGTTAATGTGTTTTTAATGAGTACGTGGACCTTTTGAACTACTTAGCTCGGCGATTGTATCTTATTGACGCTATCAATTGCGGCAGCGACATGGTTGTCATTCCCACTAAATCTGCATGTATGCGGAACAGGAACAACCACCCCTGAGTTTTTGGGCAATCCTCCATCATCATCATCCCTTCTGCTCAGCGAATCTCGCTGATAAACATCACATTAGCGTGATTCCAAGCCGATTAGCCAAGCCGAGAGCCGCACATCAACGAAATAGGCAAAAGTTGCACATTCATTGGACATAGTCATCCTTGGCGATCTGCCGCCTCATGCAGGGTCGAGCGCAACTCACTTTTTTTAAGGTTTTTGGCACCACAGAAACACTCGCGTACCTACTGAAAGGGTTACAAATGCACAAAAACAGCTATATTTTCATTTTATTTTTTATTGACAGATTACTTATTAATTTTAGTAACCCCAATATTAATACTAAAGTATTTTACAATAACTTGTAATTTAGAGGACATAAGGTTGGTGAAGAATAAATAATGTGGATCTAGTTTCAGGGACTTTAACTTCTACATTTATATATTAATACTAGCTAATACCCGCGGCTTCTACAACAATATATAATTTTCATTAAAAAGTACCTTTTCAAAGTCTACAAATTGTCGGATATGTATGCGACATTTATGCTCCGCATCCGATCAGTTCCAATAATATTTTCGCGGCCCCACAATTATAATAACGAAATTTTAAAATTTTGGAAAATCACCTTGTAATGGCGGAAAATGGGTTCTTGACATGCACATTAAACAAACCAATAATGTTTGTAACCATTTTCCGACAATTTTCCTGATTTTACAAAATTTTTGGGGGGGGGGGGGGGTGATGGTGTGTGGGGGGGGGGGGGGGGGGGGGGGGGGGGGGGGGGGGGGGGGGGGGGGGGGGGGGGGGGGGGGGGGGGTGTTTTTCCCGTCCGTGCGGTGCGTGTTACTGTACATTAAATCAAAAAATAACTGAAAAGAGATACAGACGGCACGACACGGGTCTCGTTGGCAATCGAACGGCACATTGACACGATTTAATAAAAAAAAAATTATAGTGAAATAAAAAACAAAAAATAAAAAAAAGAAAAATTAAAACGCGTTTTGTTAAGAATTAAACAAATAATATTCAAGCACGAAAAGAGAGGGGCTAGTGTTAAATGTTAGTGGGACTAGATGTTGTTTACGTAAGAAAGAGAATTCCAATGAATCCGCAAGCAGACGCGCTTCAGTTTCCCCCCTCCCAAAGATAGGTAAGGGAAGGGGGACCAAGTAGAGAGGAGCGATGAAAAGATGACCTGGTCATGGAAGTATATAATATAATACAAACTTGACAGGTACAGAGTATATTACAGTCGGGCTTGACCGACTTTCTTACTTGTTTTTATTTGTGAACTTAAGATTATTCCATTCTTAAGAAGGGAAATTTCAATTTTTGCAAGATACGATATCAAACAGAGATTTTTATGCCGGTCGCTAACGATATAGCACGGAAAATGCATATTTGCAGTCACAAAGACCGTTTCCTGCTTTGAATAGCTGTGAAATGGAAGTGGACTTTATTTGGTTAGAGAGCATATTTATATATGTGTAAGTAGAAATTCAGAACTATTGAGGAAGCAGTGGGGCTGCAACTAGGGGGAGGAGGGGGAGTGGGGTGGAGCTTTGTTGACGTCTATGTCCATGACTATGGCCATGTGGGTGGCCCAGCGACTGGGGAATGGGGAGAAGGTGAAAGCTGAAAGAAAAGCTTATTGTTCGGAGCTTGAATGCCAAGCCCAGTACAAAGGCGATTCAAAAGAAAATTTAAGCATGGCACAGAAAAGCTGAAAGAGAGTACCAAACAGCGTACAGAATGAAATAGAATGTTCACAGGATAGAATTCATCACACAATGGCGCAAAGCGGAGAATAAAGGAATCAGGAAGAATAATACCATACTTTGTGGGCAGAAGTAGAAGCACAAGCAGAAAGCCGGGCAAATGCAAAATGAATGAAATGAATGGAGAACAGTGGAAAGGAATACAAAACAAAAAAAAAACAACAAGCATAGGGACACACTTGTATTTACACACACACGCACCCACACACATACAAATTCAAAGCTAAAGCACAAAGTACCCAAATTTATGCATTTACTTCCGCGGGGCTGGGTCAAATGATTGCCGTCTAAAGGGATGATGCGCTTTATTAATAACTAGCTAACATAACCCGTTCTTGACAGGTGCTCTTAGGTTAGACAATATCTTTAATTTCCAATATTCCGACCTTGAGGGGTGGATTTTCCAAAACTCTTGTCAAAATATTCCAAAGAAAATCTAAAAAAAAACCGCTTTTTGGCAATATTCAGCCCAGTTAAGACACTAACATAGCAGCCATATTCGCTCTTTAAACACATTTTACTAAAGCATATAGCTGCCATAGAAACGGTCGGTCCTAAAGTTAGTTCTAGTATGAAAAACTTTATTGTTTTCCATCGAAGCGTCCCCAATCTTGGTATATATTAGTTTTATAACACAGATAATTCCGGAAAAATTTATCAAAATCGAATAACTATAGCTTATTGCTGCCATAGGAACGATGGATCAAAAAATTAGTTCTAGTGACAAAAATTTTTTTTGTTTTCTATCGTAGCGTCACCAACCTTGGTATATATTTGTTTTATATTCACAAATCCGGAAAAATTGATCAAAATCGGATGACTTTAGCATATAGTTGCCATATAAACGATCGGTGCAAAAACTATTACCAGTGAGAAAAACTTTATTGTTTTATATGCTTCCACCCAATTCGTGAAAAATTTATCAAAATCGGATGACTATAGCATATAGCTGCCATAGGAACGATTGGTCTTAAAAACTAGTTCTAGTAAGAAAAACTTTTTTGTTATTAACTGCAAGGGTAATTTAAACATCGGCGTAGCCGTTGTTGGCCTTCTATTTTTGAGCCTATTATTGGCTAGCAAGACTTCAACTTAGACCGGTGGGGGTATCTTTTCTTCAACGGTTGGTGGCGAAGCTTCTTCTCCAAAGGCGGAATTGTTTTCGTCATCGCCACCCAGCAGGTTGGAAAAGTGACTTCTCTGTTTATCCAGTGCCACTTGTGGATTTGTCACCAGATTTCCATTTTCGTCCTTGCATTGTGGTACTCTGGGTTTGAAACCTTCGGATAGTCTTTGAGTCTCATTCATTCCAAATAGCGCCTTGCTTTCCTCTCGCATGCGCCTTTCCAGCTCCTTCTTTTTTCTACGGAAAAGGCGCTTCTCATCTCGTATTTTCTCTCGGTTTCGCTCTTTTACAGCTCGCGTTGCTCCCGACTGCAGAGCTCTCCTACGGGCAGCGTCTCTCTCCTCATCGCACCAGGTCTGCTTTCGAGGAATCTCGGAAAATCCGAGTATCTCCTTGGGAAATATCTTTCCACTGTTCGCGTACACTAGAAGGGTATGGCGTAATTTCCCGGAGCAGTTGGGAAAGTTTTGCGTTGTAGGCTTCGGAGGTCCGTTGTGATTGCAGCTTTCCGACATTCAGCTTTCCACGTATAGGCCACACTGATACGCGTGCGTACCTCGGCTGCAACAAGATAGTGATCCGAGTCTATATTTGCTCCTCGAATCGCACGTACGTGTAGCACACTCGATGGATGCCTTCCGTCGATCAAATCGTGATCAATCTGGGTTCGCTATGATTGATAGATGACAAAGTTGCAAGGTCAATATTTTTTTCGAATTTTCCATTTCGCAAATTTAAAGCTAGATGACTGAAATCACGTTTCATCAAATTTAATTTTTATCCGATTGACATTTTTAGACAGGTCGTTTTTGGCCTTTTATTGATATGAGAAAATATTATATTGAACCTGGTGTTTAATATCAGATGGATATCAATTTTCTTTTATGTGCAGTCATATTTGGTGAGCAAGTTTCGTATTGTGCTTCCTCTTTGTCTCACTGCAAATGCCTTTGCATTTCAATGTGAATTGTCTCTGTCAAATGATATGCGTAGAGAACCTACTGGAGTGGGTACATACATACATACAAATGTATATCTATATTATCTACTCCCCTAACTCGATGTACCAGCGCATTTGGACTTTTGGCCAACTCCCACTAACGTGCGCGCGCCCATTACGTTAGTATCTATGCGGCATTACAGGTATACACCCAAACACCCAACCCTACATATGTATGTATGAATGTCTGTATGTACATGTACACGGGGTCTAACTGTGTATGGGCGTTTTGGAGAGCATTCTCTTTGTATCTGCCAATGGGAAACAAATAAATTTCGCTATCTCCCTCAAATCCGCCTTGTTCATCTCTTTACCAACATGCGGGCATACATATGTACAATACATACATATATGTATATGTGAATTCAGATGAGCACACAAGAGGGTCACTAATCGCATGCGGAAGCAAATTGATGATACCTAACCTTTCTTAGCAAGATGCATTTGCCTGGGCAAAGAATTGCCCCACATGTACCTACATACATTCATACGTATACCCAATATCTTTGTCACTGGCCCACGGCTTACTCCATGTGCAATTGCATATCGCACCGGAAATGCATTTAAAAATTTGCCAGCAAATATTCTAATATTAATCAAATTGTGCTAACCTTGCCTGGCCTGGCATGACAACGCGAACGCGCGCGCACGAGGACAGGATGGGGCATCGGGAGTGGGAATGGAAATGAAAGAAGGGTGCGGTGCTTGCAGTCGCTGCAAAGAAGTTCTATTTTTGAAAGCGAAATTTATGAATGAAAACAGAAATTAATACGAGAGCGGCAAACTGCGAACGGCACACGCAGCCGTGCACACATGAACGCGATGCGAAGTTGGCTCGGCGCTACATTGACTCGAACTCGCAGTAATATTCATTCAAGTTGAAATTTCGTCCTCCATTCCGATCATCGTTGATAAGTGCCTCCTCCGGTGCGAGTGCCAGAACAATACACAGAAAAAAACGAGAGCGTATGTTGAAATCAGCCCAGCTCGACTTCGATATGACACATTCTAGGCTAATACAATACATAACGTCCATAGAGCTAAATTGCAGGGCATCTGTGTGTTCACAGACGGAGAGCAAATGAACGACCAATGTATGTATGTATGTTTGTTTGGGGGTTATGTTTGTTTGGGAGGTCTAGCAGACTGACCATATGTCGATCTATTCTTGTGCCCCACGCACGCTGAGTCATTCAACTAACTTTTTTATTCCGACCCCCTATTGCCTGCGCAAATGCTGCCGGATTTTCGCCTGGGATCCTCAGGGTCTAAGTCTCTTCTAAAAATGTTTCAGGTGCAGCGTTAGTGCGAAACGTTGCCGCCCAAATGTGGCGGAGCGTCACTGCTAATTTGTGTCGTCAGCGTTGGGGTTGGTTGACGGCGCTGGTCGTCGTCGGTGTCGCGTTGTGTCGGTGGTGTTGGCTGGCCGTCCCGTCGCCTGCTTCTGTGGGGTTTGGTCGGTGTTGGCCGTGGGCCGGCCGTGGGCTTGGTACGGGGCTGCGGGGCCTCCCCCAGGCCTGTTTCGGTCCCGGCGTGTGCACTATCTATTTTAAACAGGCGTCAATAGCATATGTGCTCCGAGGACTCCTCCTTCTCTTCGCAATATCTACATAGTTGGGTGTTTGTTATCCCCAGTTTATACAAGTGGCCCCGCAGTCTACAATGTCCTGTGTAGAGTCCTGTTAGAATCCTCAGGGTATTCTTCCCTTGGTGAATTAGTTTTTGAAACCTTTTGTTGTTATGGTTTCCTATCAATACTTTTGCTTGTCTCAACCCCCTGGTGTCCTCCCTAAATGTTGCTCTAAACTTATTCTCCTCATTTCTGAGGAGCTCTCTAATGGTGTGCTGTCCAATGCCGCAGTAGGGTTCCGGACCTATCATTGCGGTGGCTGCGCCCTTCCGCGCTAGTTTGTCGGCTATTTCATTTCCGGGAATGTTTTTGTGGCCTGGTATCCAAAGTAGGGACAGGTTGTTCCTGCTGCCTAATTGATCCAGTTCCGCTTTTGTCTCTAAGACCAGTTTGGAGGTAATCTTTTTACTGCTTAATGCATTAAGCGCTGCTTGGCTATCTGAAAGAATAGCTATTTCCCTATTATGGTAGTTTTTCCCCATATTAAAGGCCTGAAATATGCTGGTATATTCTCCCATTGATTCGAACCTTTTCATTCCCGGTCCCACTACCCCAAGTCCGGCTCCTTGGGGTGTTAGGGACCCGTCTGTGTACCACTGGATTGTGTGTGGTTGCATGTTATATGTTTCTGTTACTGAGATCCATTCTCTCTTACTACTTTTGTGTACAGTGTAATTCCTGTCAAAGTGAAATTCTGCTACCATTTCGTCTCTGGGTTGGAGGATTATAGGGGTTTCCTTCTCCAATTCCTCAGAGTATCTTAGGCTAACTATGCAATTTCTGCCTACTCCCTCTGCTGTCAGTCTTAACAGTGTTGCTCTCTTCTTCAGGCCGATGGTGTGGTGGAGTAGTGTTAGCTCCATCAGCACCTCTAGTGCCGCTGTCGGGCAGGTGCGCATGTGTATAGTGCTCTCGTGCATTTACTTAGTGTGTATTCCATATGTTTGTCAAATCTTAGTCTGTTGTCGAAGACAACACCGAGATATTTGACCTCTTTTTCTGGTATATTGAGGCAGCCGGATAGGCGTATTGGTCTCATTCTGCTTAGTTTATATCTCCTAGTGAACGGTACGATGATAGTTTTTGAAGGGTTAAGGTTGAGCCCAACCTCCTTGCACCACTCAGACGTCACTTTCAGTCCCCTTTGAACAATGTCACACAGGGTTTCTTCATATTTTCCTTTCGCAAGGATAACTATGTCATCGGCGTACCCCTGACATGTTATACCCTGAGACGAGAGTCGTTGTAATAGTTCATCCACTAGGAGGCTCCACATCAGTGGAGAGAGATGAACGACCAAATAACACACATGTAAAATCGAAAATACACGTTAAAACTTCCCTGACACAGACTCTCACACATGTAAAATCGTAGATCCATATAGAAACTTTCCCTTGCAATTTGCTTCTATGGTCGTTACGCATCTTGTTAGCCTAGAATGTTTTTGCCGTTACTCAGGATAAGGATAAGGACAAGGACATAAAACATTAGCATTATATGTTAACATTAACATTTTATATCGTTAAACAACAAAGGTTTTCTCACCAAGACGTTTCATCTTTCATCTTTATGATTTGAAATTGATAAATATCTGACGTCATTATCCTATACTAATTGAGTGCTCAGCATGAACATGACGAACCAAATACAAATTTTCGGATTTTTCAATATTTTGAAGTCCAGTAAAGGACATTAAGCCCACAAACGTTTTTTACTAAGATTAATATAATGTCTTTGGATCTTAAATCCTGATAAAATTTGCCTAAAAGTATGCTGTACGTGTGCGAATCCCTAAGATTAAGTTATTTTGTAATTTTAGACTATCGGACATGTTTTGCATATTTGGAGGGACATTTTTTGTGATAAATATATAGTGTTATATATATATATAAACAGACATTTAGTTCAGATCCTTAAGATGCATAGATTAAGCTTTAAACGAGGAATCAAGTTAAAATGACAACTTAACGGCGAATTTTAGTCAATGAAACCTGCTTTTATTGTCCTTGAAATAAGAATTTTGTAATTGAATCAAGTATTTCCCGTACCTACCGTACTATAGACACCGTTTGTACTTGTTTCAAGTGCAAAATTCTGGATTTTTTTCTGTGTGCTGTGTTGTTATGCACACATGTGCTCGGACCAGGAATATATATCCGTCATAAATATAGAAAGCATACGTGCATAAGTATTTGTGTGGAATCAAAAATTTATGATCCGTCCATTTGGTTCTTGCGTATCGCCTACTCATAATGTGGGTGTTAGTTCGGGAAAACGCCGAACATCTCTCATTTAAATTGATCGCCTAGTTCATATTTTATACGCACGACAACAGCGAATGCTCAACACATCCATAAATGTCATAAAATTCATAAATATCTCCTGTAAAATGTCCATTGTCTATCTGGATCGTGGATTTTTAGAGGGGCCATAAAACATAACGAGAGCGCACAGTGGGCGTCTCCAGCTGATGAATTGTCATTGCTGAATTCCGCAATCGGAAAGCGAGTAGCAGATCGCAGTATGTGAGCCACTGTGTTTTTGGCCATTGCTGCTGCTGCTGCTGTGTGGGATTATGAGCGGAATATGTCGAGAAGATATTATTTTAAAATTAGAAACTGTCAGAAGCCTTTCAAAATCAAAGCAAGGGAAGCCCGAAATGCATTAGAAGCAGCAGCTGTAGCCGTGGCTGTAACTGTGGCCGTGGCCAACGCAAAACTGAAGACCCAAAGCAAAAAATGGCTAATTCTGTGTGATTTATTTTGGGGCAATAAAGATCTGAAGCGGGACACTTGAAATTGAGTGAGAGTGCGAAGGGAATCCTGCTTGGCTTGGTTTCAAATTAAGGAATGCACCCCAAAATAGCCATTTACCGACCATTTTCTGAATAAATGTTTCGATTTTGATCAAATTTGTGCGATTCATTTCGAATTGGCGAAGAAGGTCCACTGTCAAGTTTGAGAACCGTTACATAAAAACGGTGCAAATAATTTCAAATCGACATTGCCCGACTTGATACCCATTATACTCATTAGCCAGACAAAGAAGAATTTAATAGCCATTGGTAAAGGCTCAATTGACAGAGCACTAACATTAATGTTAACATTAAGATTGAGTTATCAGACTACATGCGTGCTGTTAAGTGACAGAAGTGACTCTAGTAGTTAGGAAGTACTTAAAAGCCTTTACTCATATTAATTAACAGAACACAAACTTTAACATTAATGTTAATTTACATGAAGTTATCAGACTAAGCGGAACGCCAAAGAGAAAGAATATAGATAAAGAGCATACAAATGTGAGAGGACAAAAAAAAGGCTAACATCGGCGGAGCCGCTACCATTGAGAACAAAAAAGTTTTTCTAACTAAAACTAGTTTTTAAACCGATCGTTGCTATGGCAGCTATATGCTATAGTTATCCGATTTCGATAACTTTCTACAGAATTATGTGGAAGCATATAAAACTAATATATTCCACGATTGGTGATGCTACGATGAAAAACAAAAAAAGTTTTTTCTCACTAGATCTAGTTTTTGGACCGATCGTCCCTATGGCAGCACCCGATACAGCCACTTTCGATAAATGTGCAGCCTATGTGTATTTAAAGACTTTTTGCAAAGTTGGTCAAGATAGCTTTAAAACTGAGGGTGGAGATAGCATAGAAACAGACGGAAAGACGGAAATAAACTCAGCTCGTCATGCTGATCAAGAATGTATATACCTTATGGGGTCGGAGATGCTTCCTTCTATGCGTGACAAATATCGTGACAATTTTAATATGCCCTCTGCAAGTGTCCAGTGTTAGGGAGTACCTAGGTATTTGTACCTAGGTACATACCTAGATACAAATTTGATGTACCTTTTACCTTACCTAGGTATTGAAAAGTTCGAGTACCTTTTACCTTACCTAGGTCCAAATTTTCATTTACCTTCTATAAAGGTAAGGGACTAGGTACATAAATTTCAATAAGAATTATGGTCACACCAACAAAAAGCTTATGTACAAAATTTGTACTTTTTGTACTGAATGTCAAATTCTACGGGACTTCAGTGGAGTGGGGTCAATCAAAACGTATTTCTGTTTGTAAGAACTAAAGGTCAAGGTGAGGAACATTTTTTGAACTAAATCAATTGGATCCTGCTTTATCTGATACTGCGAAGACCAGAGACAGGATTAATCTGGTCTGTTCTCGTTTCCCAATTCGATTAATCGAAATTGGTAAATGGTCTTATTTTTGAAAAACGATTAGACAATCAGGTTTATATATTTTGAATAAGGATACATGAAAATTTAAAGTTATTCGCCGAATAAGACAGTCGGTTAATAAAAACGGGAACATTTACCACATAATATATAATCGAAATCGGAAATGGGAACCAGCAAAAAGTATAATGTTTGGTGGTGTTTTCATAAAACCAAGGGCACTTTTGGCTTTGTTACAAAGAAAAAAAATGTGGCTTTTAAAGGTCAACTTAGGTTCGAAAAAGTTTTACCAAATCGTCGACTTTATAAATACGAATGTTTCGTGCATGATGTATTCGTATAAACACGGGTTGATTTGGTAAAAAGGCCATAATTTTACAGTTGTTTATATTATCTAAGTTCAAATGACCAACTGCTAAGAGATCTAAGGTCATTTTGCAGTAGAAACTAAGATACTGGATCGAAAAAAGGCACATAGAGTTGGAAAGCACTTGAAGAAAATAGGAAAATAATGCTAGACGAAAGACACTCTCAATTTTTTATGTTTTTAAAATATAGGTGGATATTAAGAAGAAGTATATTGCCTAAATGAATGTTGGTTAATCGCGGCCAAAAAGTTGGCAACTTACAATTGAAAAACATGAAGATGAGAATACGGCCCTAAGTATCATTATTTAACGAGTCAAAGGTAATGCTCTGCCCCAGTTGAAAGAATTTTTAGAAGAAAATATAAAAATAATAAAGCTTTCGAGTTCTTTTTATGTGTCTAAGAATTTTTGATTTGATTACTATAAAAAAATATAAAGAATGCTTTAAAGGGCTTATTACAAAAGTACCTTTTAGTACCTATACCTTTACTAGGTCTGAATAATCCAGTTACCTTTTACCTTACCTAGGAATAATTTTTGGCAATTACCTTGTACCTTACCTAGGTAGAAATAATGAGTACCTTTCCAATCACTGCATATATCTATACACACATGTATATGTAAAAGTTTGAATGTTGGATTGTTCCTTATAGGCGTCTAAGCCACTAAATCAATCTTCATCAAATTTTCACAGTATGTTCATGTCGAACACGACAAAGTCATAAATCATAGGATATGTCCCAAGTCTATGAACCGGTTCGAAAACGGCAGTGCTTCAGAGCCATATTTCTGAATTGATTCTGAATTGAAACAAACCGTACCGAACCGAACCGAACCGCTTCTTTGTGCTCGTAATCCGAACCACTAACCGAACCGGTGTTTTTACGGAAATGATGATCCGAACCGAAAACCGCATATGAAAACGGTTCAGTTCAGTTTATCGATGAGTTTAATGATGTAAAGCAGGAATGCCTACTAAAACATATGGGAGAGCAGACACTAATAGATATGAAGAATCTCATTTTTTTTAAACAGAATCATTCGTTGAATCTTCGTTGACATCCATTCTCCAGCAAACTGGTTCTTATGTTGTAGCAGCTACAGCCATAAAAGAGAGGGACAGAAGAAACACAAGATATGTTGTTGTTTTTGCTAATGGCTCCCGCGTATGCCGCGATCTCTGATTGTGACTTTGTTCTCAGCCTTATTTTTTGAGTTACGATTTCAAAATTCGGTTTTGCATGGTTTAAGACCGGTCTCGAACCAGTTTAATAAATAGTTCAAAAGTTGTTCATATATTAGATAGATTGGTTATATGGAGTTAAATATTTTCCAGGACTATGTGGAAAGCGATCCCCAACCGGTTGAAATTTGATTTTAAACTCTGTCATAACGGTGTCAACATTTTCTTATATATATAGCTAGTAATATATATATATATATTCTATCGGATAAATCGGTTGAAGAAAGCTTTTCCAAGAGTGTTAAAACTTGGTCACAGTCGAAGTTAGCTTTGCCTTTCCGCTTGCCTGTTGCCAAGTGCGATCAAGGACTGTTCGCATAGACATGATTACCGTAAGGTATAAACTACTGTCCGATTATGAGGCAGTCAATTGAGTTTTTAATTTAAGACGAGCTATCTGTCTATTGATGTCTGTCGCATAAATCTGTGTTGGTGACGGGGATGGCATACCCTGGGCTCTATTGGCACTAACGCATTTACATTATTCCTTCGCACCGAAGCCATGCGTGTCCACCCATCAACTAGGGAACAAACAGACAGGCACGAGTAGCACACGAGCTGCATGCTTCGCTTGCTTATCATACCCAAAGTCACACCTATTCTCATTCTTCTCCCACCCCCTCCCTACGCAGCGACTCACCCTTCCGCTTCCAGACAATAAAACATAACAGCGGAGGCGAGGGCGGGGAAAGGCACTTGAAATTTATAAGGCGTCTTAATGAAGTGAGAAATGTTTTCATATTGCCCCATCCGAGAATCAGAATCAGTGCCGCGTCCATTCATACTTGTTCGCCGCCTTTAGTGTCGATGACGATCCTATCGCGGAGAGCAAGGCGGAGGCCTATTCTTAGAACCCATGCACTCTGAAGTTCCACAAAAGTCACACAATAACAACGCCACTAAGTGGTACACACACTATGGGCACGAGCCAAGTGTGTCCAAGAAGTCCCAAGTGGCGTATTATTCGTGAGGGTGTGGGAATGCCATCGGAAATCGATGCAACAAAGAACTTACCTCAGATTCGCCTGGATCCGAACAGCTGTTCGCGCTTAGAGAAAATTGAAGAGTGAGTGACGCTGATCGGCGTCACACTGAGAAGGAACAATTCAAAGTTAAACTTATGTGTATTGCAACATATGCAACAACACGCAAAGAAATAGACGAATCTCGATTCATAAATTGCATTCAATATACAATCGGGTGCCCCACCCTTAAGCACTCGCTCCCCACCCATCACCAGAGCCGGAATGGTAACTGTTCCAGGCGTCCTCGTAACCGTAAGGGTGAGCTCCTGCCGCTTTCCAGTGCATGGAGTGGCTTACTGGGAGCACGTCCGTCGACGCCTGGCCCACATAATTGCAATTATTGGCGAATGGTTTTTAAAGCCCTTGGATAATAACTTGATTTGCTGACGGACGGGCAAAGCGACACATGCCGGCGCAATGAGTAAAGTTTTGATGAAAAAACAAGGATTTGGGCGCACGTCAAGACCAAGTGGCCAAGTGGACTGAGCCCAGCTAATTAGCCATGTGCAATGGCAGCAGCTAGCCACCCATCGCACGAGGCGTTGCGTCAATTGCGTGCCATTTGGTGGCAGGAGTTGAGGTGGCTGTGTGAGGGTGTCATCCTTTGCGCAGTTAATGACTCCTAAAATGGCAAATAAATCTGTGGTAAAGTGCCTAAGTGTTATCGAGCGCATGTACACACTCACACACGCACCCACACACACACACATCGACCGCAAATAGGCTGAACAATGTGGCAATGACATGCACATCGCACCTACCTATACCTATTTAAGAGTGTCATGTACTACACAGAGTCCTGGTGAGTTGGTGATAGTCCTTAATCTAAAATGTTTGCTCAAAAGGCGCACAATCGCCCCGACCAGCTCCAGTAGGATGGCGACACGCAATTCGGAAAATCAATCAAAAGAAGATCCAAATAAGGTCAAATTTTTAATAGAATATGATATTTTGGTTATAGTCTTTCGATTCCGACCAAATTTTTCTTTATTGCTGAGATTAAGATCGGTATCGAAGAAAACAAAAAAATTTTTCGCACTAAGACCCATTTTCTACCCGATCTGTTGCTTTTATGGCTGGTTGTATAAAGGATACTATATTTTAAATTATTACTATATATATAAACTAGCATATAACCCGGCGCGCTTCGCTTCGCCACCATCAGTATAGCCGCAAAAATTTAAAAAAAAACGTTTGGCAATGATCCCACCCCCGCCCCCATTTTCCGACCTTCAGAAATGAGAAAATTATTTTCCACCTATTTGGCCCATTGAGCGTACAAACCCTGAAACCACCCCCGGCACCCATTATCCGACCTTGAGGGTGAGTATGCGCAAAGCTAAAAACATTATCCTATTTAATTGGCCCATAGAGCTTTCAAAACAAATTTAACACATATCGGCTAAAAATCCACCCCCGCACCCATATTCCGACCTATGCAGTGAAATTCCACGAAATTAAAAAACACCAACAATACACAACTGAAAAATTGGTAGCTCTAACTCTTATAGTCTCTGAGATCTAGGTGTTCATACAGACGGACAGACAGATAGACGGACAGATGGACATGTCTATATCGACTCGGCTGTTGATGCTGATCAAGAATATATATACCTTACGGGGTCGGAGATGCCTGTTACATACATTTGCACGAACTTAGTATACCCTTTATACACTACGAGTAACGGGTAAAAAAGGTGTAGTACAGGGTATAAAAATCAGGAATATAATACTAGGCAACATGGTCCTGTTTATAGAAAGAGTGTTGGTGATTATAGATTCCAAAAAATCCAGACGTGATGGAGCATTTTGGTAAACAGATTCGTGTTAAGCACTCCAAAGTCTTTTAGAATAACCACCAACCATTCAATAAACGGGAAAAAGTTACGTGCCGGTACCGGAACGTGCTTCCAAAAGATTTATTTCGGTTAACGCTTCCGGTTACGGTATTATTCTCTGGAAAATATACTTGAATGGTGGTCGGTAAAGTTCTCAGAACTGCATACAGTGTATTTGATATTCCATAAAATAACCAAAGTTTTTTCTTGCTCTCCCAGTTGTTCAATTTAGATTACGACACTTATTCTCCTGGGAAAAGTTTATTATGTTTAATTTACCTTCTTCATAACTACATTCTGTCATATCTTCGGTTTTAATGGATTTGCAATCGAATTGATTCTTAGAGTTAGTCGGAAATATATGGGACAAAGCTCTTTCAAAAGGGTATAAAAACTTCAGCACAGCCGAAGTTAGTTCGACTGCTGTTTCTCTTCCCCTCTTCTTCTTCTTCTTCGCTCCGCACACTGAGCTATTTTGTCAAAAAATTTTGACTTTTTATAAATTATTTCTCGGGGAAATCATAAATGTTATATTTAGACATGAACAAAATTTATAGTGACATGTTCTGAAGGCAGAGTGCGCGGCGCATGGAAATCAAAATCGAAATCGTCGTCGTTGTCATTGGCATTAAGGGTGTCAACGTGCAGGCGAGTGTCGTGACACGAACCGTGTTGTGCTGCTCGATTCCAAAACAAATTGCCGAAATTAACGAACATTCGAAAGGAGAGAAAAGGCTCAGGATTTCTATAGAGTAACTATTGTACATATGAAATAATAATCAGGGACCGTAACAGTTATAAGTTTTATCAAAAAAGTCATTATTTAACAGTTATATTTTGCGTTTTATAATAAAACTTGGGAAATAACAATTATTTTTGGATTTTTATTTTAAAACTCCGGAAATACCAATTATTTTATGATTTTAATTTTATTACTCTGTTCATAACAGTTATTTTTGATTTTTATAAAAAAAATTTTCATGATAACAGTTATTGATGACTTTTATAAATAAAAGTCATCAATAAAAATTATTCAAAGACTTTTATTTTAAAAGTCAGAGCATAAAAGTCATTTGCATATATCGCAATGATAGAGCCATTGAGGACCAAATCGTAAACATATACTTGATCAACTCGGCAAGAGTAAACGACCCACTTCGTATTTGTTTTTAAGCCAATTGACATAGACAACGACTTAATGAAATATTGGGAGGAAAAAAAATTTGCTCTTTCCCATTTGTATCAACTGACAAAGGTTGTCAACAGCGTGCCCGCTACTCAAGTAAGTGTAGAGAGAGGATTTTCTGCACTAAAATTGGTATTGACACACTTGAGATATAATTTGTCTTCCGAATCCTTGCAAAAGATTTTACTAATAAAATTAAATAATAAATAAAATTTTAATTTGATGTTACTCGAACTAGTCAAGCTGATTAAGATTATGTTTACAAGTTTTTCCTCAATGGCTTTATTATTGCGATATATGCAAATGACTTTTATGCTATGACTTTAAAAATAAAAGTCTTTTGAATAATTTTATTGATGACTTTTATTAAAAAAAAGTCATCAATAACTGTTATCATGTAAAAAAATTTATAAAAATCAAAAATAACTGTTATGAACAGAGTAATAAAATAAAAATCATAAAATAATTGGTATTTTCGGAATTTGTAAAATATAAATCGAAGAATAATTCTTAATATAAAACTTTTATATAAAAATTGCAATATAACTGTTAATTTCTATTTTAACTGTTACCAGTAACTGTTATATCCGGTCCCTGATAATAATAAATGATTTAAGAACAATACAAACTGTTCCTTTTTATTTTATATTTTGAAGTCATATTATTTTCAAAAAAATTAAATATATTTTTGCAACTGAGCTCCTCAAAATATGTCCCACCAAATATGTAGGGCTGTTTTCGTAATTTTGGGCCGTTTAAGGTAAGTAATTTTTTGGATATAGTTCCATCTCTGGCCCTAGCTCCTCCAGCTCCCGCTGCTGGAGTGTGCAGCACAGCTGACAGATTACAATTTAAACACGTGGATTAGGTTGGGGGCAGCCCGTAGATTAGGAAGAAAAACAGAAACGATTTTTGGGCAATTAATTATGACATTGTGATGCATATGGGAGGCCGCCACACGACCGAGCCTTCATATCAGAAGTTTCAAGAACTGTGCTGTATTATCCGAAATTTGCCACTCCACGCCGCACCTGTTGTACACACTCGCCCCGCACCGCACCCCGCACGGCTGTGAGATGTTTGTTTGAGGGCGTTTGGGTTTGGGCAGGAAGGGTGTCTTTTGCTCAATGGCCTCTAAATTTGCTTTGCCGGCAAAAGTTTTCGATTTGCCGTCCCATGTAGGAATTATTAGACATTTATTGTTGTGCGCTGTGGTAATGGATGAAGATGGATGATGGCGATTGATGATCGTTATTATCCATATCATTGACGGGGTGGCCATACATTCACATTGTACGTACATACGTGTTGACATGGCACTGCCGGGAACTGGAATTCGGATTCGGATTTGGGCTGCTCCTCATTTGTGACCCCATTGTTTAGTGGAACAAAGCGACTGCTTCAATGCGACGGCTCTGACGCTACTTTGGCAACAAAACATCGACAATGAGCTTCTAATTTGAATGCTATTTTGTCCTTTGTTGTCACAGATTTAATCATCTCCTTCTGGGCTGGGGGACTGGCTGGCGCTTTTCCCATCATTAGAGCCACCATTGTTTTCAAATATGAATGAGCAGCGCCACCCAAGCACCCACCCACAGCTCAGTGTAATTTTGTGTGGGACCAATATGTGATCGCAGGTGACCCAAGGCCTATTTTGGTTCAGTGATTGTTTAAAAAAAAAAAAAAACACAACCCCTATAAGCGAGGCTCGAGTTGTGCACCCGTCTTCCAGCCCAAGTCTCGGTCGCAATACTTCATATGAATAGAATCACTTTTGTATAACTTTGCAAGCTGAATTCTTTTGGGTAGCTGTCTGATTTAAATGAAGTATTGTGGCGAAAATATATTTTGATGTCATCCTAGAAATAGGCCTTAATCCGTATTTAGGACCATAATAGAACGAAGTCTTAAAGTACTGGTTCCAATTGGTTCCTCGGAATATTCTAAGACACTTTATATCTTTCTGTGACTCAAGTGTAAAAAAGCGGCCTTGTTTGTGGAGCAATGCTTCGGGTTCATGGATTTTGTGTTGAGGTTTCGGTTCGTTCCTTGGATCGGCTCAAGTTTTACCCCAGTTAAATGGAAAAACCACTTAAAGAGGTTCGGTTCACACTAATAGAAAAGCCGGAATTTCGGGTCAGGCAATAAATCTCACCTAAACGAGGTGAATTGATGTTCCCAAAAAGTAGTCCACGGTCGTACTCAAGGCCATATTGATACGCATTCTTATCGTACGGATTCTCATCTATCCAAAATACGAAAGATTATTAACGTGGCTCTATTTTTCGCGGAGCTACGTTTGGTGATTGTTTTAGACCGCTTTTGTTACATTTCTCTTGAATTTTCGGCCGGACTTTCGTCGGCTTTGTTTTCGTCGTCCTGTGCCAACTGTATTATGTATGCAGTACCTTCCATTATATTATACAAATCATGTTTTCAATTCAAATTTCAATTTCCCCAATTTGTGTCTGAATTTCCTGAACGGGAATGGGGGTTCCCGGCGTGGGCCACTCCTCACGAGCTGGCGATAGCGACGACATGTGGAAGCGTTGTGCGTGTCCCGCTCCCGTTCCCGTCAGCGTCAGTGCGAACGTGAAATAACTCGTAATTGAATTGACGCTGACGCCGACGCAGGATGCAGCCTGCCAAAACGCACTGGGGTGAGTTGCGAAAATCGAGCAAAGAAAGAAAAACAATTACCTTAAGCGCACTGGGCGGTCCGGTACAAAAACCCCTCGCCGGTGGAGAAGCGACCTCAGACTCATATGTCGCGACTTTTTGCCAAAGACCTAAGACTTTTGCACTTGACATTGGCCGCGCGGGTGGGCCTAGACCAAGGGCTGTTTTTTTTGTTGTTGGAGTGGGCATCGTCATAATTAGAATAAAGCCAAAGTCGAGTGGCAGGGTCGCGGAAGCGGTGCACTGCATCGCTCGTTCCAACCCTGGCACATGAATTCAATTATTTGTTTGTAATCCAACGCTGGACACTCAATGGCCTGCACGTGCTGCAAAAGCCATCGCTTGACTTTTCGCAAGCCTTTCGTTTTCGAGAGAAGCGCTGAAATATGAATTAATTTTTGCGCTTTTCAGTCCGACACCGCAAAGCCGAAGCACACGATTTGCACACTTCGCCTAAAAAAAGCATAGCCAATAACACTGAAATTAATGAACTGGAACAGGGATGCTCACAGTCACAGTGCAAGGGGCAGACCCCCTTATGACATATGAAGAAAATCATTTGTCGAATAACAACAAACACGAGAAATAGTTGAAGAAACAACGGTTATTGTCGGGTTTTGTATGTGTGCCTATGGTTGCGTGCGTTGAGAAAAAAAACAATTGAGCTGTTGGAGCATGGGTTGTGGGTAACCCTTAACTAGAATTAAATTGATGGGGAGGGGAGGCAGGGGGCTTAATAAAAATTTGCAAATTGAAACATAAAATAATAACAACTGCACCTTGGAACTTGCCTTCAACAATATCAGCTTGATATTAGTGTTATCGTCTACGTTATAGACAACGGTATCAATAGCAACTTTCTTACTCCATATGGCTAACCTATACACCAAATTTTAAACTTACAGCATAAATTTGTTTACAGAGAAATACTTTTGAATCGGTTTGGACTTTAGAACCAGAAAATATTCAACTTAATATTGCCAACCCACTTACAAATTTGCAAATTCACAGCTTAATTAAGTTCTCTCATGATGCTCGGAACCACTTTTTAAACAGGTTCAATATGGGACGGAACCGGTTTTGATTCGGGAAAATATCCAATTCCTCCACTTTTGAACCGGTTCATTCTGATACGGAACCGGTCTTAAAACAGTTATATGTTTAACTACACAGAAAAAAAAGGTATGATCTGGGACTCCATATTAAATTTTTTCATATAAAAAAAGCCGATAAGATGCACTTGAAATTGACCTGTTCGAAAATATCAAACTGATATTCGCACATATCAAAATGATATGTTTAAGATCAAAGTGGTAATTCTTTAATAAAACGCTCAGAATTTTAATGGTTATGTAATATTAGCCACCATTGCCCTTTTGAAAAGCAAAGAAAATTTCACATTTTATTATAGCAAGGACGAGGACTGCGCCAACGCAGTGAGCCACGAGCGTGCGGCAAACGTCGAAGGGACTTTTTATAATTTTTCTACGCTGCCTAAGTTTTCTCTCTCCTTTCCTTTTTCTCATTTTATTTATTATCCTATTAATTTGATATTAGTACGATTAATTTAATATTATTTATCATGAAAATTATATGAAAAAATGTATATTTGATAAAATATCATATTAATCAGCCTAGATTATATTGATATTTGATCTTTTTTTATCTGTGTACACATTCTCAACCCACACACCAAATGTGTAAGTCCCTAATAAATAATTGCTGAGATGTGGCTCCGAACCACTTTTTAAAAAATAGTTCAAAACCGGTTTCTATTTTCGCACAAGAGAAAGAGACCTGCAGTTTAACGCCGAATCCGAACGGCAAAGTTTGAGAAGCTTTTTCGTGGCTAGTTTCTTCACAGCTGGCGCCGATAGCTGGTGAAGGTGACTTCATACTTAGAGATGGCTCAAACCCACTTTTGAACCGGTTTATTTTGGTTCGGAACCGGTCTTGAAACAGTGAAATGTTTACCTCCATATTACTCACCTACACTCCAAGTTTCAAGTTTATAGCTTAAATGGTATCAGATATATGGCTCTGATGGTTTTAAGTCGATTACTGCGCCACCTACTGAGTTAAATTGTGAACCTAATCAAACTAAAATATACACTGAATATGGCCACCAAATCAGTTTAGCCGTTTGGAAGGAGTTCAGTGACAAACGCTTGTACAAGAGAAATATATATATATAAAGATGGGGTTGGAGGTGCATTCTTCTGTCTGTTTCTTAAATTTTCAACTTCCTTTTTGCCCATGATTATGCGTACATGGTATATTACAAGAATCTTCGATTAAACAATTCGATTGAATTTTCTTTTGAATTTCTTTGTTTTGAACATTCGCATCATTCAGGCAAGTCCTCGTTTCCGAATTCGATTTTGGTACAAGTTCTGATTTCCTAGAATTGGTTCCAAAATGTAGTTTAAGCGTTCATGCTGTAGAGTTGCAATGGGCAAGTAGCGAGGGCGCAACGCCTCGCAGTCCGGCCCGTTATTTCGCTGAAAACGAAATTAAATTCTCTTCGTTGTTGCAGCGCCCTTTAGTTAAAAATTAGTGTTTCTTTCCGGAACTTTTTGAAATTTGAACTTGACCGGAAGCAATGATCCATTGATTTCCTTTAAATTTCGATTTCGGATTGGGCAAAAAAATTATAAATAAAGCCAGTAACAAAACGAAAAAAAAAAAACGCAGCAGCGGCAGCATCAGCAGCTACATAAAACGAGCAGTTTATTATTATAATTGAGTTGAACTCATTTGAATTTCACGCCACTTTGAGTCTGAATGAAAATAAGAATGTGAATAATCAGTTTTGCATTACGTTTTATTATTTCATTTTTGTTTGGGGGCGTGTTCGGAGTGGCGCGACATCAGATTCATCAGCGCCAGCTTAGGGGATGGGGATGGCCGTTAATGTACATACACATACGTGCATTTCTATCTGGATTAAGTATAGCAAGTTGAAAGCGAACAGAAAGCAACTGTTTGTCTTATTTTCCATTCTAATTTCGGAACCTTTTGTAACATGGCGCGGCGTTTTTTTAAATTTCCTGCTTCGCTTATCTCTGTGGCGGATCTCAGCTGTGTGCCTTCAAAATCTTGGCGTAATTGATTTTTCGGTAACGCGAAAATAAAAGGGCATAACTTGGTACAGTCGCCACCAGCCACCAGGTTGGGAGTGAGGTTGTGTTGTCAACAAAGGGGCCAAGCATAACAATGCCGAATTATTCAATGGAATTGGAAGCGAAAAGGAAAACTTTTTTTGGCCGAGTCATTTCCACCCACCGGGCATGGCCACTCGAGCAAGTCAATGAAGCGATGACACAGCGTGTCATCGGTGTAATTTGCAGCCGCATTCAATGGATTTGCGTCTACGCGTCCGCAGGGAACGGTTTGCGTGTACCGCTGACGGCGACAGCAGCGTCGGCCATTGGGGAATCGACGTCGCAGCTTCTTAAGCCGCAGCGTCTGCCCCAGCTGCTGGTGTCCTTATCGGATTTGGCCTAGTTCGAGCGTGCCGCTGAATGTTAATGGCAATCGCAATCGACATCGGAATCGAAACCCCAATCAAATGCGGTTGCTCACTGCGTTGGCCAATTTCGCGATGTTGACAACTTGATAACCACACCACACCCGCCCCACAGCGTCAAAGTTGAGCCCTGGGATAAGGATGGGGGCGGGGATGCGACTACGCACTACGATTAATCTGTATTCACATTAATATGCATTTATCGACGGTTGTGTAATTACTGTTGTATGTGTGTGTATGTGCAACAATATTTGTATGTCTCCTTCCCCTAACGCCAGGTGGGGAGCGGTTGGTGGGTAAGTGTCGCTTTTCGCTCGCTTATGAGTGCGCTGAGGCGTTCGCACAACCCCCTCTAACGAGTCGCTTTGAAGTCTAGGCGCGCTGAGCAGCACTTGACTGACGCCGCACAGTTGCGGAAGCGTTTATTTGAGTACATATTTGGCCAAGACAGACTACGTACGCAATATATATCACATTGATCAAGATTGCAGTCGTAAACGTGTGTCCATTAATTCTTTATTTGTGCACCCGACTCCCCGTTTTCTCCTGGGGTCACGGCGCGTCAATAATAAAAAATAATACAGCAGCATCAAATTGCAGCGCAGCTCTAACGCTTGGGTCTTAAAAAAGTGTCCGCCACAACAACGACAACTCCTTGGCATTTGGTAGTGTAACAACCCTGGATGCATGCATGATTCACAACACGGTATTTAAGTATTGTACCATCCTGTGGATGGTGCAAACTACAGTGCGTGCCCCATTTGTGTGACTTTGCCATATACGTCAGTTGATTTTTTGTATCAATTGTATTTCCCAGTTCCCATACCAAACATTCTTCGATTTGTGGGTTAAAACTCGAACTATTTTACGATTTTTATTTTATTTCCCCTGCTTCTAGCAGTTATTTTGTTTTTCTATATAATTTTTCACACGATAACAGTTATTGATAGATCATCAAATAGGCGTATAGCATGAAATAGGCGCATAGCAAAATTTCTATATATGGGCAATTCTAAGAACATTTGCCCAAGAAACCATAGGTCTAAAATAAAAAAGGGTCAGAATCAGGGTGTCAAACCGGAACCCGAACCGGAACCGTATACCGAAAAGAACCGATTGAAACTCAGAACCAGAACCGGAACCGTTATTATTTATTTTTTTGCGTACCGGTATTTCGGAACCTTTATTTTTGGAACCGAATACCGAAGTACAGTTTCCGGTTCTGTGGTTTTTTTTTTGTAATTTCATTTTTATTACTTCAATAAGGGATTTCTTCAGGGTAAAACGCAGGGTAAACTTAAGAAAAAACTTACAAATGTAAAGTTAAGGGACCATCTGGTATATACTGAAATTTTCAATAAAAATAACAATTTCATCTTATTTCGTTGCTTCTATTTTGGTTCAATAAATTCCAAATATTATTAATTTATTCTTAATTTTTGCATTTACAAAGGAAATGAATTACTAATTGGCCCAAATGGACTTAACCTAAAAAGCAGGGTTAAATTGTGATCGGTAACGTTATCTGAAAACAGTGTATTTTTTTACATTTCATCAGATATCAAAAGATCTTCTTGCTCTTCTATTATTAGGACATTTTTTTCTGAGGTAAAGTTTATAATGTTTAATTCTCCTTCTTTATAACCACTTTCTGTTGTGTAGGTTGCTACCATTTCTATTATATCTTTGGATTAAAAGATTTTCAAATTATACCGGTACATACCGGTACGTACCGGTATACCGAAATAAAAACCAAGGTACCGGTACGGAACCGAATACCGAAATAAACTAGAACCTAAACAGAACCTTTTACCGAAACATTAGTTTCGGTACGTACCAGAACCGGAACCGGAACCGAAATTCGATTTGGTTTGATTCCCTGGTCAGAATTGGACTTAAAAGTCGGACTATTCACGATTTATAGTAATATTTTAAAACAAATAATTTACTTTAGGCCAAAGTGGTTGTTTGACTTGTATTTGAACATCCTTAGCATGTGGCCGAACTTTTTTTCCAATTATGTAAATTTTATTGCATTTAAATCAGCTTATTTAGCCAAAGTTTTGGCCTGTTTAAGTCGAACGCAAATATTTAAATTTATGGGAGGATAACTAGATTTATACTCTAAATTTGTATAGCAACTATAAAAAGGCTACTTGATGTCCTATTAGTTATTTACGTCTGGTTTTTTATAAATTATATTTTTAATCAAGTAGCCTTTTAACAGTTCCCATACAAATTTTGTGTATTAATCTTGTTGTCCTCCCATAATTTAACAATTTTTGTTCGTCTTAAACAGGCCAAAGCTTGGCCAAATGAGCATATATAAGTGCAACAAAATTTACATAATTGGAGAACAAGTTTAGCAATACGCTTGGGATGTTCAAATACAAATAAAAAACCGCACATGCTTAAAGTAAATTATTTATTTAAAAATATTACTATAAATCGTGAATAGTCTGATTTTTAAGTCCAATTCTGACCCAATCGGCTATAATTATAATCCATTGATATGTGCTCTGTCGTATAGATACCACAAGTTCAGACATTAATGCCAAGTAGGGCCACTCATAAGTTTAAAGAGCATTAAATTAGTTTTTCCGTCCATATCTTGGGACCAAGAACTGAAGCACAGTGGTCGGACTTGTATGGAAGTACGCGACAAAAATAGTTCTGCGTGTCCTCCAGGTCTATAATTTAAACTGTAAGCTTATAACAATACTCTCAAACTATTTTTTAAAAAATTGGGCGTGGTTATACGCCCATACCACCTATTTACATTTAAAAATAAATCTATTATTTTTGGTTCCAAACGGTTGTTGTGCAATGTTCAGCTCCAGTGCTTTACCGATTTCCATAATTTTATCAACATTTTCGACGATTGGCCATCTGGAGCGTAGTTCATCTTTAACCTCAAAATTACCGGAACGAAATCGACGTAACCAAAATGGTGCATTGCTGTTACAGTATTAGGACCACAATCAGTTTTCACATTTGAAACGAAAACTAAGCCCGATACTGAGTAAAGCCATCTATTGAGAAAATAAGGGATTACTTTTTACTACACCTTATATATGTATATTTTAAACAAAATATGAGTATATAATGTCCTAAAACACTTCTGAACCGAACATTTATTAACAAAGACCAGAAACTAAAAAGAAAATTTGTAAATGCATTTTACAATATATAACATAATAATTAATTAATCATCAAATAATTCAAAAACAGACTCTTTTAATAAAGTTTTTTTGCATGGTAATTTTCTAAATCCACTTATGAGAGGGTCTGAACCTAATAGTAATATATTTATAAGGTCTTTGTTAGTTGCGAATCGCGAGATTTTTCAAATAACATAACATATAACAATAACAAACACATAACATAGCACTTAGCATTGAAAGCACAAAGAACAAAACACAAATACCTGCTGCACTCGGATCAAAATATTATGACGCTGGGCAGCTCCCGGCAGCTGATTCAGTTTTTATTTTAATCTATTATTATTAACTATTATTAATCATAAATATGAACATCGGAATCGATCGGCATCACAACTAAAAGCTTAAGGAAAGTATAATCAGAAAACGAAAAACACTCACAAAAAGGTAATTTAGGATTTTTTTGTTTTAGACGATATACCAAAATATACAAAGTGTTAAATAATTGAAATCATAGTTAATACCTGTATGAATAATATCCATATTATTAAAAAATAATTGGAACTTTTATTTAATAACTTTTTTACTCTTAACACAACGCACTGAACTGTGTAGCACGTGGTCTGACTTTAAGGTTTTTTTTCACAAAGAGCAAATGGTCATGCTAAAAGAGCCCGTTTGTTTCGGTAAAATTTTGATTTCGATTTTTTTATTTTTGGCGTATGGGAGCAACCACTGTATGATGGAGCAAAACCGAAGCCAGTTTTGGAATCTGGGCAGATAATTTCATCATATTTATATAACAGCAAGGCTAGACAACACAATGTCAGTCATTTTTGTGACCTGTGTTATTTATGAACCTAAACGTTGATATGCGGCGGTTTCTTGGGCAAATGTTCTTAGAATTGTCCATAGATTGCGATTTTGCTATATGCCTATTCAAAAAAAAAAATCGGCCCGCACTATTGTACACTCAGAAAAAAAGTCAAAAATTTATAAAATCGGCCTTAAAGAAAAAGAAGGAACAAATTATTTTTTTTATTATTTTAATATATATAGAAAAAATGTAAAAAAAAAGGCGAAAAAACTTATCTTTGGTTAATATAATCCCTCTAATTAAATGTAATGGCCGAATAGGCTTTTGGGAACTCCAAAGTGTTCAAACGCAACCCCAGAGGCATGCTGCTCCCCTCTGCAAGGGTATAAAAACCGAAACAGTTTAAACGGTAAAAGGTGTTCGGTTCTTAAAAAATATTTAATATTGGTTCCGGTTCAGGAACCGGTACGCACCTTAAGGCCGTTTATTTCTAGTAACGGTTTCGGTTCTGGTATTATACCCTGAAATAGAGAGTCACCTATATTCGAACAGTCGTTGCTGGAATATTTCGAGTATTATTAAATGGTATCAAAAGTATTAAAAATTTTATTAAATAATTAAGATAAAAATTTTAAAAAAGAAGAAAAATGAAAAGGTATTGGTACGACAAAACAAAAAGTTCAAGAATACGCTAATAGGAGTATTTTTAGACTAAAATTTGGTCAAGATAGCTAAAAGAAGGAGAAGCGACAGACGGACAGACGGGACGACGAGACGAGAGACGAAGGGACAAACGAATGTCAGCTCAGTTTCCTTCAATCGTGCAATTTTAATATACCTAGGGTATTAATTCGGATTCTCTTTGGTTATACCTTAACAATTGAAAGGATTCCATTAATGAAATGAAGAATTACACGATATTTTTGCATCTTCTACTTAGATTGGGGTTTTCTTTTGGAAATTTGGATTAGAACATATTCGTTCATTCAATTGTCACAGCCAGTTCGAAAATTCCAGGCCTCAGTGCGCGAGCGTTCAATCGGAGGGCGTACTGTACTGTGCTGAATCCACAAAGTGTTTGTCTGCTTACACGAATATACATCTCTTCATGGCACCGGCCCATCCATATCGCATGTACATACATAAATAAATGTTGCAAGCTTCCAGCCATTGTGCGAATAGGTCGGAACGGCAACCTTTGCCTCTCGTCAATGAATATCAAATGAGTGTCTCAGGGCGCAACATAAACATCTAAACATCTATGGGGCTATATTACAAAGCCATGCCACAACAAAGACCTCCTCCGCTGTCCACCCACCTCCGTCAATCTGCGGCTTTCGAGTGTGTCTACTTGAAATCCTGTCATTGTGTCGCTTTTCGTGGCGTTAATGAGATGCGCCGTTCCGTCTGATGGGCTATTGTGGGCTCTCCAGTGCGGAACTCACCCCCAGGTCGGGGGTCGGGAGCCGATCTTAACCTGGCAGTAAGTTATTTTGCATTAACCCCATTTACCAATGGCGCAACCACCCACCCTCGGCGGTGGCAATGGTGGTGGGTGGTGCAGGTTGTGCATTTGTTCCCAATTATACATTTATCTAACCTGCGGGAGCAGGATCATCAGCACTTAATCAATTAACCAACCTGCTTTGAAGCAGAGCCAGAGTCCCGAACCCGAACCCGGCTCCTGGCGTTGGCTTGGGAGCTCTCAGTTTCACCCAGATGAAACAAAACGGAATAAGCAAATGAAGTACAATTTAATAATGAAAACAAACAAACAAATAAGTCTGACCATGCTTCTGGGTCGTGGTGTGGGGGTAAACGAGGAGGAATAAATAAGCAAAGACAACATACGCCCTAAAATCAACAAAAACTGCAGCAGCAGCAGCACAACGGAACGCAAACAAAATAAAATAACGGAATAAAACAATCAGGAAATTGTCCTTTGATCTTTTTCGTCATGATTCCCACTCCAGCACCCCCCCACCCCGAGCACCAACCAGCCAACCAACCAACCATCCATCCAACCAACCAACCAACCATGTCAGCGTAATTTTCTACTTGCCCCATAACCGAAATAACAAGTTAAACAAATAAAACGAAATAAAATCACATCAAATTCATCTACGTAATTTGCGATTTGCTCGACAAAGATAAACACGCGTATAATCAATATGCTTAACAAAAGTGCCGCTCCCAATTAGACAAGCGAATATTCGGATACAAGGATTTCAAGGAGCACATTCGGAGGTCATATGGTGCCAGCTGATTTCACTTGATCTGGCAACGCAAGAAAATCTTAGACGGATTGGGAGTACCTGAAACCTCAATCTTTAAGCGGCACTTCTATCTATTTCGAACTATTCTCTATTAAGGACACCAGTTGACACCAGTGGCGTAGCGTGATGTTCTGCCGCCCGGGGCGGATCTTCAATTTGCCGCCCCCAAATTTTATGGGCTTTCAATTGACGAACAAAATTTTTTCAAATGTTCTGTGGTGAATATTATTTTTAAAGAATTTTTAAATTTTCGTTATTTATTTAGGCCGTTTTTTGGCAGTAGTTCGCACGTAGTTTCCGTTATCCTACACCGATTGAAAAATGGGATAAACAGGCCTACAAATAAGACAAAATATTATCTTTTTTCAAAGCTAAATAACTGTAAAAATTAACCTAAGAATAAACTGTGTTTGACTTATTAGTAAGTCTATTTAGTGGCATTGATTTCGTACATTACATTTTCTAATCGGAGCAGGATAACGGATGCTATGGCGATATGTGTAAATCCACTGGCGAAAACCGGCCTAAAAATAACGGAAAACTGGAAAATACTTCAAAAATAATTTTTACAATGGATAAATCTGAACATTTTTTTCGTCTATTGGAAGCCTATCTGGCCTGTTCCGTTTTTAACTTGATCGTTTAGAAGAAAAGTAATCATGTACCACATTCGAATTCACTTTAGTGAAAATCGGAACAGGCCTGTATATCTATATATAAAAAGTCCTCATTTTTTATGTGATCTGTGCTCTCGCTGGAGGTACAAAGGCTCGAAAACGTACGCACTCCATCTTAAGTTCCTTAATTTCAACATATGTTTTGCCTGCTGAATGCAAAAAAATCCACTTGATGTGGTCCGAATCATGCAATGTCCTGCAATTGCAGAAACTTTTCCTTATTTCAATAATGATTTCGTCCATCGATCCGAAAAGTTTTCGCCTTAGTTCCTTTTCTTTGAAATAATTTTGTATTATTCTTCGCCATGGGCTTCCGTGGATAAACCAAGGTCTTCCGACTTATGTTTTGCAGAGCATAGAGCACCGTCAGTCCACTCCTCTCGCCTTTCCAATAACGTCGTCTGCAAAGCTCTCAAAGTTATATTAAGACCTTTGATTGCAGATATTTTTAGGTTTCTTCTACTTCACATAACATAGGTTGCCAAAGGCCTAAGAAACAAAGAAAGGAAAATTACTGCATTGTAACTACCAAAGTTACAGCGTCTGGTTGAGTGCTTAATCTTTCAACCAACGCAGTCAACTTATCCAGAGTGGACAATAAGCCTTTGTAAGGCATTCGTGTTATAATAAAGTCCTCAGCACTTGCGTGTATCCTACGTCTATCTTGTACCTTTTCAAGCTTGCCCTGTGCTCCTCATAGGGGGGATAAATTTAAATATATAAAGGAATAGAAAACATAAAAAAAATCCTCAATACATATTTTGTAAGAACTAGAATAATTTTGGGGGTGGAGACCCCCCCGCCCCCCTAACCTAAAAGCTACTGGTTGACACTGAAAGTTTTGGGGAATGTTTTCAGTTTTCCTGTCAGCGGCACTTTATTTCATGTCTCTGGGAATTTTTCGAATTTTTAAACATACTTGATCTGCGAATACACCTACTTACATGCAAAAGCACGTGGCTCTCACTCTTAGAGTCTCTCTACTTTATCGGAGATGCTTCCTTCTGTCTGTTACATAGATTTGCATCTCTCCATTTTTAATGGGTACATGGCCCTTGGCCCTGACTATGTTAAATTCCTGACCTGACCATGTTCAGAGCTGAATCCAGTACTGAAACTAACTGAAGGAACTAACAATGCACACTGTTTCAGATTTGGAGGGATGCACAATTTCAAAGATGTATCCTTTAAAACATGAAATGCCCAATAAGATCGGATAATAAACACAGAACTTTTGGAAGTAACATGTTTTCAGCAGCGTCGCGAGTGCGGCGTCGCGAGTGCAGCGGCGTCTGCGTGCGTGTGTATATTATTGGTTTATTTAAGCCAAAATTTCGACAACATTTTAATGGCAGCCGTTTAATGTTCACTCCTGATAAAATTGCAGCTACAAATTATAGTCAAACGATGGTTGAGTTACCACCACCGCAATTTGGAAAAAAAAAACACCTCATATTGGGTTAATAACTCATAATCGACGTATCGTATTATGAGAATTTTATGCTAGGTTCTCACTGCTGTGATTTTGACATCGGTAACACGATTAATCGAATAGATGCGACAAGGTGTTCTCTTTGGCAGCATTATTACATTCTTGCATCAATTGAACAGCTGATATTCTTTACATTGTGATAAGCTAGTTATCTTATGACAATGTAAACAAAATGGTTTTTTAACTAATGAAGTATTCGAATGATGCAGCTACATTGCCCCCACTAGCTCCTCCATTTGCATATGCGGGCTCCTCCAGCAGGAGGAGATGTACAGGGTCCCATATTCGACGGACCCATGTTTTTTTAAAAATCAAAGAAAAAATAAAAATTTGGCGGTTGGCAATCTTAATCATTTAATTTGTTCCAAGTAGATTTGTTTACATCAATTTTTGAATATGATATCTCTCAAATGGCCGCCTCTGGCGTTGATGGCGTATTGTGCCTTTCCATCGTTTTCGCCAACATTTCGGCCGGAATAGCGGCTATTTCTTCACGAATGTTGTCCTTGAGCTCTTCTACGGTCCTTGGCTTGTTAACGTAAACCTTTGACTTCAAATATCCCCACAAGAAGAAGTCAGGCGGCGTCAAATCGGGCGAACGCGGTGGCCAGTCCAAATCACCACTTTTCGACATCAAACGGCCCGGAAACAATTTCTTCAGAAAATCGATTGTTATGCGACTTGTGTGCGGTGGAGCGCCGTCTTGTTGAAACCAGAACTGCCTCATACGCTTTCGACGAATAATTGGCATCACAAAATGGTCATCTGTCGCGATAACGCTCCTGGTTGATGGTAACAGCATGGCCATTTTCATTTTGGAAGAAAAACGGCCCAATGACCGTTTTCGCACTAACGCCGCACCAAACTGTGACTTTTTCGTCATGAAGAGGCACTTCTTGAATCTCTTAAGGATTTTCAGTGGCGTAAATACGGCAATTTTGCTTATTTACGGTCCCATTCAATGGAAATGGGCTTCATCGGACATGATAATTTTGTTTTCACAATTGACTTGTTCTGTTGAATGTAAATTTCAAGTATTTCAAAGCGCTCGCGTGGCGTGTATTTTTCCATGTTAAAAATCTGCTTGGACTGACGCTTCAAACGCGGTATGTCATTAAGCGATCTGACATCTCTGTCAAAAGTTATGGCGTTGCCAGATGGGTCCGTCGAATATGGGCAACCCTGTATGTATGAGATGTCGCTTCTTGTTTAAATTAAAAACGAAAAAAATAATCAAATTTGTGTTGGGCTATCATTCTTCTGTTACATTAAGTTCAATCATTTACCAATATCTAGTCAAAATTCCAGAGATTTGGCCAAAATATGAGAGTTCTGGCCTACTGAGCATTGGTTTTTGGTTCTACACCTTTTCCGTGGAATATTTTGAACACACTTAAAAAATCTCCCGAAGACATCTGACTTTTGGAACGGTGAGCATTCAAAAAAGAAACTTCGATTCCATTGATATCGAGAGGTCGCTTGCATTTTGATTCAAGTTTCTTTCAGTTAGTTTTGCTGTGATTTATACTAACTTAAGCGATGGCATGTTGCTATTCTCGGCTCTAATTTTAGTTCAGCTCTGCGATGCGCGGGGTGCATAATTAAATCTGCGCATAGACCAGAATTAATGCGAATTGAAAGCAGGCCAAGAGTCGCTTTTTACGTGTATTTGTGCGAATAATTACGGATGACACCTGATAAATGCTCGTGTGCCAGGCCAAGCTTCTCTCAATCTCTTGGCTTGTGTGCTATTCAATTTTTGCACAAGAGAAAGGGACCTACAGTTTAACGACGAATCCGAACGGAAAAGTTTGAGAAGCTTTTTCGTGGCTAGTAACTTCACAGCTGCCGCCAATAGCTGGTGAAGGTGACCGGATGTGTACACCTTTTGAAGAAAAAACTTTTTAGTAGATCGGGGGGGGGGGGGGGACCCACCACCACCACAAAAACAGCAGACAAAAAAAAATTAACATATATTTTGAATAATTTTTACGCATTTTTACTAAGGAGGGATTTACATGATGAAGCAAACTTCATGAATAACAAAAAACCAACCGACGGACCAGCGGACAAGGGGAAATGAACTCAGCTCGTCGTCCTGATCAAGAATATAATAGTTTATGGGGTCGCCGAAATGAATATTTATATACGTTACAAACTTCTGGGCAAAAAATTCAAATTAAAATTAAGAAATTAATTCAAGCGTGATTTAAACCCGGCGGAAAGATGGAAATTTTAAGCCCGATTAGTATTAATAATCGGGATTGCCCTTTCCTATTGTTTTTTGATCCGATTCGGACTTAAATGTTCTAGGAGAGAGCGAACAAGCTGAGAGCAATAGCAAATTCGCTCTCTTGTCTTTTGTCTTCTGGAGCAAACGCTCTTCTACGTCATTGGGCGCCAAGTACGGTTGCGGTAAGGTTGAGTGCGCTGAGACGCAGCCGTTCTTGTGCTTCAGTCGCGAGGCCCCGAGTTCGATTCCCAGACAAGGAATGTTAAAGCAAGTTATTATTAATTTACATATGTTTCCACAGAAAAGAAGACTTTATTGAAATTGAAATATATACAATGCCAAGAAAGAACATTATAAAGAACACCCGGGGTTACGTTCAGTTTTTAGCGTGTTTGTTGCCTTTTCTGGGTGTGTCTGACAATATAATCAAGCCGTCTACAGTTGTTGTTGTGTGCGCATCCTTTCCGCCCATGCATTTACATTTACCCATTCCCCATATGCTGCGGCATCTACAAGTGCACATACATGTGTCCGTCGTCCGTATGTACGCATACATGTTTTTGGTCATTGAGGCGGAAAGACGATACAACCAACCGAAACGCTTTACTGGGCACAATGGCAAATAATTGACGAGACAATTGGCTGAGACAGGCAAAGCATTAACCACCAAGGGGAGGAGCCTCAGATTCTACTGCCACTGCTGCTGCTGCTGCCGCTGCTGCTTCGTGTATTCTCGTATTGTAAGGCACAATGTCTGTATATCGATTTTTGAGCTGGCAGAAACAGAAAGGTTTTTTGTTTTCCAACATTTATATACTTGGCCAAGAGCCCCCAACCCAGGCGATAGAGAGAGAGCTTTATAAATTGTATAGATAGACAGAGAACGAGCGAACGAGTGAAATAAACAGAGAGAGCGAGACAATAACCGTAATTCGCGCAACAATGTGTACGTACGTACAAACAATTGAATGCACGCCCACAACCACTTCACAGCCAACCGCTCCGCTTCGTCGCTGGCTGATTCACATGACCTCGTTGCTTGTAACGGTCGGCGGGCGGTGAGTGGGTGGTAGGTGGCATAAGCACTCGCGTTAGTGCTTCTAAGAGAAGCCAAGCAGACCTTCTCTCTCTTAGCTCTGCGCAGCTCTCTCGCTCTCTTCGCGTTCAGCATAACACTGCTTAGAATCTGATATCCACGTTAGCCGCGCCAGCCACTTTAGTATTTCGCGATGCTTCGAGGCGAGCAGTGAATGCAAAAACCGAGTGCGAGTACTCGGAAAGGTAGCAATAACAAAGAGCCGGTGCGGGTGCGGGTGCGGCTCTCATTGTGCAGTTCAAGACAAAAGCGAAACGTACTGCAATGCCTCAGCCAATCACGCGCAGAGCCGCTCAGTGATACGCGAAGTTTTAAGTTCGGTTCGGCATCTCATATTCAGTTTCAGGGCCAGAGGTCCTGCTTTTTATTACACTCAGCTGGCTGGGATTGGCATACGGCTGGAGCGTTGTTGTGTGATGGCACGTCTGCTGACAATGCTGGAGGTGAGCACGCGGAGCGAGTGCACAAATCTGAAAGACAAAAAGAAAAAGTCCAAATTTTGAACAAACTCTAAAAATGCGACTCGCAAATTAAGAACCAAATCTAAAAGTTTTTATTGTGTGCTGTAACAAGTTAAACTGTGATTCACTGCAAACCGTCGAGTTTGCGTCGCGACAAATTGTGCAAAAACACCCACACATACATTCAAAGTTCCCGCTTATCACGAATCTGTTAAACAAAAAATTCCCTCACATGGGGTTAATTGGTAATTTGAGCTTAAAGTGGCATTAAAAAATAAGTATTTCTATCATATTTAGGCATGTTTTGTGGGAAACCTACATGTTTGATCGAACCATCCACAATTTCATCAGTTAGAACTATTTCTAAGCTTTAATATAAATGTTCCCACGTATTTCTGCGATATACCTTGTACCCAAAAAAAAAAAAAAAAAAAATGGCTGAAAAGGGTATCATGAAGTTCATGCAAATTTATAAGAGACAGACCCTATTAAGTATATATATTCTTGAGTCGATTCGACTGTATCCGCCTGTCCGGATGAACGAAAAGATCTCAGAGATGGTAAGAGTGTTAGAAGTGTATTAAAAACAAATTCCCTTTACTTGCAGGTAGATCAAGATTATTTAAACTTTATTTTGAACTCTACTCCTCATTATTTATCGATCCACCGTACATCGTTTTCCGATTAGATGAACGATAGTCGAGCTATAAGCAAAACAAATAATTACGCGAGGCAGCACTTTTATAGTTTAGTGTGGTCCTACACTTAAAATGTTTAAGTTATATACAGACTTTGACAGGTATAGAGTGTCTTACAGTCTGGCTTGACTGACTTTCCCACTTGTTTTAAATTAAGATATGTTATCTTAAATACATGTAAGCGAATTGGGAATTTCGTTAGAGCCCATAAGTATGCAATCTTGAAACAGGAATTCGCACTGAACAGTAATGCACATTTTCAACAATACCCACTAGGAGATATAAAATCGGGTTGCTCTATGTATTTGCATTATTATTTTAGTCTAAGAGGTTCATTGGCATAAAAAATCCTTCGCTAAACTCTGGATAGAACACGTTCTTTATTTACATAAAAAATATACAAAATACGTCGGTTTTATTCGTCTATGTTTTTCTAAAGAAAAGGATGACAAGTTGCGATTGAAGCAATTTATTTGGTTCATTCTCAAGAACTTGGCATCACTTTAATGCCGATATTAATTAAGGATTCCAACCGTATCGCACCCGCGTCTGTTGGAATCTGTCCAAAAGTAAACGGTTCGGATCGGTTCATATCATCGTCGAGTTTTATTACGTTAGGCGACTGCCTTAAGTCAAAGATAATTGTAAATCCTTGCATGGTGTTAGCTGTTCTTTCTCCTTATAATTTCTTTTTTAAGACTTTCGAAAACACCAACTGAGTGCCAAAAATCTTTGAATGAGATGGACCAGCACTTTTAGATACATATGTCTTATGTGGGTGCCTGGACACTGCACTATTGAAGGCAACGAGACAACCCACCGGCACCCAGGTTCTACCGGATAAGAGTACTATAGGGCAAAAACAAGGGAAACTACCTACAAAATGACCACGAACCGCTTGAGACTAATTCACACCTGTGAAATCTCTAGGCTTACCTGACCCACTCATAATCTTAAAAGAATCTTCTTGTAGGGATTCCTACAGGACTGGCTTGGTATCGACCATAATGACTACTGTCACTGCCCAGCGCTCAGTAGAAGACGTTCTGCCACCCTAGGTCGCCTTTTCTTTTCAGTAGTATCTGAAATGGAGATCGTTGGTTTTCTCAAGTTTGTGCTACTTTCTAAGTGGTTTAATAGATATGACCCTTCTTTCACTGCCTGAAAGCAACAATTAGAGGTTATATGGTATCACAAACGGACTCTACCATCGCAACCTAACCTAAGACTTCGAAGGAATGTATGCAACCATTGAGGATGCTCACGCGTCTGTCATTCCTTAGAGTTTTACTAAGTACCCCTTTAAGTATAGTAAGCTGTCGGGTTCCAGTGTTCCCATAATATCTGATATTTTCCATCTCCTGCAGTTGTCGCGTCTTTTCTAAATATATTTGTTATCGTTTTGCATTCTTTCCTTGGATCGAATTGTGTGCGTTATGAGCACATGAAAATGCTTCAGTTGGGACTGTTTCGTTACCTTTATCCTACTTTCTACTACACTATTTAGCGTTTGTTACTATTTGAAATCAACTTTAATACGATTCAGGGACTAACTGTTATAACTTTTTGATAAAAATTTGAAATAAAAAAAGATTCTAATTTTATAATCGTACTATGATTTTTAAATCAAAATGTTGTTAAGAGTTAAATGGTATTTTAAAATTTTGAATAACAGAAAAAATTTTTATTATAAAAATTTAAATTAATTTTATTTGTAATTTTTATAATAAAATTACTTTTTAATTGTTATGAAAAAATTTTTATTATAAAAATTTTTATAAAAATTACTAATCTAGAGGTTTAAGTAAACTGTTTCCTTCTATCAAAGACAATTTGATTTCAAAGCCTACTAGATATGTGATTTTTATAAAAAATTTAAATAAAAATTTTTCTAACAATTAAAAGAATTTTATTATAAAAATTACAAAATAAAAATTAATTTAAATTTTATAATAAAAATATTTTAACTTTTATTCAAAAATTTTTATATAAAAATCCATTAAGTTAAACAAAATTTTATTTAAAATTATATACAATTTCAAAATTGTGATAAAAATTGCAATAAAATTATCATTTAATGACTCGTTCAAAGTTATGAAGATTCGTACATTTTATCAGGGGAACTTTCTACCCCGGTATATAGCCATCTGTACTACGGAAAGCTTTCAATTCTTTAATTAAAATAATTTTGCATATATACCTTTTCGAAATCAAGTAGGAAACAGCTTTTAATGATCTTTTAATTTTTCAGTCATGGTAGACTGTTCTGCGGAAATGCCCATATATACTTTATGGGGTCGGAAATGCTTTATTGTGCCTGTTACATAAATTTTCACGAATTTAGTATACCCATTTTGCTCTACGAGTAACGGGTATAATACAAAAATTAGTATCTTAAGAACAAAATCCATATTTCGTGTTTGGGCTTTCTGTTTCGTTATTCAATGCAATTCACATAAATACTAATTTGGTTTGAATAGGTTACTTCATGTGACCACATGACTTAAAAGAGTACGCATAACTCGATCAATACAGGTTTATCCAACTATATCTTGAGCAAGGAAGGGCGGGTCTGACAATTGAGATCGAAAATTATAGACGGGAAGGCAATACAAAAATTTTAATGTGCCAAAGTTTTAATACACTTGAAAAACTTTACTCCAACTGATTTAACCAGTGAAATATATATAGGATATACACCGGGAAAAAAATCCGTTCTAAAAGTACTAAAATCATGAACATCCGTTGACGAAAGTCTATCATGCACGTTTGTTCTCAAATCATGAACATTGGGGTACGATTTTCATGAACATTTTGTTCTCACTTTGGATTTTTTGGGCTTGTTTCGTGAACATTTTGTGCTTGTTTTATGCACTGTTTGGGCATGTTTCATGAACATTTTGTTCTTAATTTTACAAAAAAAATTTGCTTAATTTAGTAACACAGCAATCATCGGGAAAGGTGTGATGGATGATATATGATTGGTGTATAAAGCAGTTGCCACCCCCATCCACACCACAAGTCTTACAACGGTTTTTGGGCTCCTCTCTCCTCTCTGCTGTTCACGCACCCCAAAAACCTTACCAGAATAGCTTATATTCCCTCTTTGATTTATTTATTTCTTTTTGAAGAACAAAGAAAAAACGATGAGTGTTAGTTAGCTATTTGCTCCGTCTGGGATTCGAACTCGGGACCATTACCTTGCACTCAAACGCACAAACGGATCTGCATCTCAGCGCCCTCTACCATCGCACGCTTTCGTTGCTACATGTCTAAGATTCTACTTATATTTGTTGTACGATGGTTGAGTTGAGTTAAAAATTCATGAACGGAAAAATAGAACGAAATCATGAACATTTGGTCATGATTTTAGAACGTCATATTTTTCTCTGTGTAGATATCAGATATTTAAAATTTTTAAATCATTGATAATAACAATTTGATAACATAAAAAAACTGTTCTTAGTAAAACACATTTTCCGACCGATCGGTCCTATGGCAGCTATATGCTATATTCATCCGATTTTGATCAATTTTTTCAAAATAATGTAAAAACTAATATATATCAAGAAAACAAAAAAGTTTTTCTCATTAGAAGTAGTTTTTTGACCGACCGTTTCTATGGGAGCTATATAATATAGTCATCGGATTTTGATCAATTTTTCCTGTATTATGTGAAAGCATATAAAATTAACATATACCATCATAAGTGACGCTACGATGGAAAACAAAAAAGTTTTTCTCAGTAGAACTAGTTTTTTGACCGACCGTTTCTATGCCAGCTATATGCTATAGTGATCCGATTTTAATAAATTTTTCCATAAATGTGTGGAAGCATATAAAACTAATATATACCACGATTGGTGACGCTACGCTGGAAAACAAAAAAGTATTTCTTAATAGAACTAGTTTTTGGACCTATCATTCCTATGGCAGCTATATGATATAGTCATCCGATCCGGCCGATTCCGACAAATGTGGAGCGTATTTGTATTTAAAGACTTTTTGCAAAGTTTGGTCAAGATAGCTTTAAAACTGAGGGAGGAGATAGCATAGAAACAGACGGACAGACAGACGGACGGACGGACGGACGGACAGACGGAAATGAACTCAGCTCGTCATGCTGATCAAGAATATATATACTTTATGTGGTCGGAAATGCTTCCTTCTATGCGTTACAAACATCGTGATTTTTATACACTTGAAAAGTGTATATTAATTTTGCCCAGAAGTTTGTAACGCATAGAAATATTCATTTCCGACCCCATAAACTATATATATTCTTGATCAGGACGACGAGCTGAGTTCATTTCCGCTTGTCCGTCCGTCCGTCTGTCCGTCTGTCTGTCTGTCCGTCTGTCCGTCTGTCTGTCTGTTTCTACGCGAACTAGTCTCTCAGTTTTAAAGCTATCGAGCTGAAATCTTGCACAGAGTCTTCTTTTTACTGTACGCAACTAATATGTCGGAACCGGTCGGATCGGGTGACTATATCTTATAGCTGCCATAGGAACGATCGGTCGAAAAATAAGTCTTTGTGAGAAAAACTTTTTTGATTTCCATCGTAGCGTCTCCAATCGTAGTATATATAAGTTTTATATGTTTCCACACAACTCTGAAAAATTTATCAAAATCGGATGACTATAGCATATAGCTGCCATATAAACGGTCGGTCAAAAAACTACTTCTAGTGAGAAAAACTTTTTTATTTTCCATCGTAGCGTCACCAATCTTGGTATATATTAGTTTTAGATGATTTTACATATTTGTGGGAAAATTGATCAAGATCGGATGAATATAGCGTATAGCTGCCATATAAACGGTCGGTCAAAAAACTACTTCTAGTGAGAAAAACTGTTTTGTTTTCTATTGTAGCGTCCCCAATCTTGGTATACATTAGTTTTATATGCTTCGCAGAATTTTGAAAAAAAATTTATCAAAATCGGATGACTATAGCATATAGCTGGCATAGGACCGATCGGTCGGAAAATGTGTTTTACAAAGAAAAGTTTTTTTTTATGATATCAAATTTTTATTATCACTGATTTAAAAATTTTAAATATCTGATATCTATATCCTATATATATTTTACCGGTTAAATCAGTTGGAGTAAAGTTTTTCAAGTGTATTAAAACTTCGACACAGTCGAAGTTAGCTTTGCTTTCTCGTTTAATATACCCTCTGCAAGGGTATAAAAAATACTTTTCAATTGAAATTTGGTAAAATTTAGGCGGAACCAAGGTTCGAACCAAAACCAGAGCACAATTTCAATTCTGGTTCTAACCTGCAGCCCTGTGGAAAACGAGTAAGAAAGTCGATCAAGCCCGACTATAATACACTCTATACCTGCCAAAGTTTGTATATAACTAATAAAGTGTAGAGCCACCACAAGCCATAAACACGGTGAACAATCTAAAAATCTCGTATACCAAAGTACAGAATGCAAAAAACGTTAATTTTCGAAAGCAATATCATATGTAGGAGGGGACTGCCCCCTGTCCACACCTGGCCACGCCCTGGAACCGAAAATCCCTGTTATTGAATCATTTTTTGATTAGCATTCACTTCAAAACTATTCAGCCGGGAGAGGGAACCTATTATTTCGGTTCAGCTTAATGATTTATAAGCAAATACGTGATATGCTTGGATTAGAAACGAAAAACAACGGGAATAATTATTATGCTCGAACAACAAAAAGAACTCGGAATAACATATCATCATCATAATCGACTTGTAATAGTTATTTCATTATATAAAACGATCATGAATATATAATTGGTCAGCCGAAAATCAGTCAGGACATGTCAATATACGTACGTATGATTATTCCAGATGATATTGTATTCCCAGTTTGAAAAGCATTCACATGGTAGCCATGCCATGCATAACTTATCTTGGATCAATCTAATTGTCATGATATGGAAAACTAAAGATTTCTGATCCTTCTTTTTCCTCGATTCGTTACAGACGCAGTTTGAAAGCATGACAACGGACATTGAGGCAAGCATCCAGCAGCAGCAGCAGCAACTGCAAAATGTCCAGCGGCTGCAGCAGGAGAGCTGCCTTCAGGAGTTGCACCAGCAACTTAGTGCCCAGTTTGCGGCATCTCGTTTTCCGACTCCGCAGCATCAGCAACAGCAGCAGGCCAGTCCTGGGAACTTGGTACCATTCCTTCCAGCCTTCCTGCGCCCTCCAGTGCCCAATGCACAGCAGCTGATCCACCTGATGCCCGGACATGTTGGCCACCAGCAATCGCACCATAGTCACAGTCACAATCCCAATCACAAAATATCGCTCCAGCCAATGTGGCCGACAGCGGCTGTGGCGGCGGCCCACATTCAGGCTCTGGCTGCGGCCGCTGTGGCTGCCACCAACAACAACAATAGCTGCAACAATAACAACAACAACAACAACTTGCTTGCATCATCGCCGGCTGTCCATAAGCCAGCGTGTACAGAGGCCACTTCCTGTTCGCTGGAGATGGCAGCAGGTGGGGAGTCCAGGGCGGAGTCACCTCTGCACAGTCTGCATACAGGCTACAGCCACAACACTCCGCCGGATTCGCCACATGGCCGGACAGGATTGGGTGCGCCGGCTCCACAGATTGTGGAGCCGGAATGCTCAATGATCTTTCCGCCATCGTCACCAGCAAATCATCATCAGAGCCTCGCTGTTGGCCACACGGAAGCTCAGGATACAGAAATGGATGCCCCGCTTAATCTTACCAAGCCCAAGGGATCGCCCGGCTCGTCACCGATCAGCACCTCGTGCCCGAGGGAACAGCGGGAGCGCTTGACTCCGGTAGTCGTCTCCAGCCCCCCGTTGAACTGGCAACAAACGACTCCAGTTGTGCAGCATCAGTTCGCCGATATGGAAGCCACCCTCTTGAAATCAAGGGTAAGTCAATAAAACCGGACATCGTAAGTTAATAAAGTCGGCCCGGCCCGAATTCCACTGGCGTTACTCGGGGAAAGCAGTAATTCCAAATTCAGGGAATAATACCATTACCGGAACCGTTAACCGAAATAGACCGTTTCAAGCCACGTACCGGTATCGAAACCGGAACCGATATTAACATTTTTTTGAGAACCGTTAACCGTTATTAGAGGTACCGAAAAAACCGGAACCATACCGAAACGCTAATACCGGCCTTGTTTCGGTTTCTAATCATTTATTTTATTGATTTATGTTTATTTTAAATATATATTTCAATCGGTAAACTAGCAATATATACACTCAGAAAAACAATTTCTAAAAAGAAAGAAAAACTTTTCTTTCGTAAATATAATCCCTCCAATTAAATGTAAAGAATTTCTAAACCTTAGAAAAATCCTCCCATTAATATAGAAATGTTAGAAAAATTGTTTTAGCAATAAAGTTTCTTGATTTTAAATTTAGGAATATGATTTCCTATTTTAAGAAAGTTTCGTTTTAATATTTAGCAAAATGTAATGTTAGGAAATGCTCTGGCCGATTTTAGGCTTTCAACTAATTTAGAGCGTTTTTAGAGCACCCATTTAAGTATTTTGTAAGAGTATTATGGGCTATATTTAATCCTAGTCTTCTAGTATGGGTTCAAATCTATCCAAATGACAAAATATCTTTATTTATGGCAGGAGTTTAGGTTCAATTTCTCATCTCTTAGAAAGCAAAGTCTGTCAAAGAAACTAACAACCATCACAAATTAAAGTTTATCAAACACATATTGGCTATCTTAAAGATGAGAAATCGGCCCTAAGAAAGATAAACTTTCAATTAACCCTGTTATTTGTAAGAATAAGTGACAGATAGTTCTATGTGGAAGATAAGAAATCGGCCCTAAGGCGAGCTTGTCTGGGCAACAAAAGAATAGAGAATTTCTTAATTCTGTGTCTTTTTTTTCTGAGTGGAAATGCGGACAGCAGAAGCGTTTAGGGAAATCGTTTGTCCAAAAATAAAATCGGATGGAAATCGGCATATTTTATAAAACGTTGTATCATATTCTTAGAATACTAATATTTCATTCTATTACATCCATTAATTTTTGGACATCGTAAAACAATATTAATTTTTGAATATAAAAAAAAATTATTCTTGTTCCGGTACGTACCGGTATATCGAAATAAAAATCTACCGTATCGTATCAGAACCGATAGCCAAAATTAACTGAGAACCGAAATAGAATAATAGATTAATCCCTGGTTATTATTCTTTGTTCACTTTATTTTCAAGACATTATTATTTACTTTTCACTTTATTATTCACGACATTTGCATTCACTATTCACTTTATCATGTGTTATTATTCGCGAAAATCTATCAGCCACAATTTTAAAGTAAGAGCACAATCAGATCGGATGAAAAACAAGGAAGGGAGAAAAGTGATTTTCAGCTACGTGTGTGTGTGTGTGTGTCTATGTGTAAGTGTCAAATGCGTATAAAATCAGGCAAAATTAAGTGTACAGGGTATTTCGTTGTCGGGGAACTCGACTGCAGCGCCCTTACTTGTTTTATGTTGAATTCTGGAAACTAGTGCTATCAATCCACCGTACACCGATTTCCGATTAGATGAACGATAGTCGAGCTATTAGCAAAACAAATAATTACGCTATGCAGCACTGACCGCAATCGTGATGGGCAGCACTTACATCGTTAGTTACTTTATTTCCTACTCGTTTTTCAATAGTTTTGTGCAATTTAATGCATGAGTTGACTCTAAAAGGCTGCATTGTTAAAGCACTTTTTATACCCGTTACTCGTAGGGTAAAAAGGGTATAATAAGTTCGTGCAAATGTATGTAACAGGCAGAAGGAAGCATCTCCAACCCCATAAAGTATATATATTCTTGATCAGCATCAATAGCCGAGTCGATATAGACATGTCCGTCTGTCCGTCCGTCCGTCCGTCCGTCCGTCCGTCCGTCTGTATGAACACCTAGATCTCAGAGACTATAAGAGCTAGAGCTACCATTTTTTCAGTGTAGACTTGTATCTTTTGCACGCAGATCAAGTTTGTTTCAAATTTTTGCCACGCCCCTCCCGCCCCCGCAATATGAAAAAAACCTCATATCTCCCACAATTTTGAAAATAGATTGTTCGAACCTTCTAGACATATATTTTAATCATCATTAACTATCGATCCGCCATAAATAATTTTCCGACCAGATAAACGATAGGAGAGTTGCCACCCACGCAATTTGGTAAATACCTCATATCTCCCACAATTTTAAAGAGAGATTACTCGAACCCACTAGACATATATTTTTATCATCATTACCTATCGATCAGATGAACGATAGAAAAGTTCCCGACCCCGCTATTTGAAAAAGCCCTCATATCTCCCACAATTTTGAAAATAGATTGTTCGAACCTTCTGGTCACATTTTTTAATCACCATTACCTATCGATCCGCCGTACATTATTTCCTGATCAGATGAACGATTGAAGAGTTCACGCCCCCGCAATTTGAAAAATACCTCATATCTCCCACAATTTTGACAAAAAAATTGATCGAACCTTCTAGACATATATTTTAATCATCATTACTTATCGATCCGCCATACATCATTTCCCGATCAGATGAGCTATAGTAGAGTTGCCACCCCCGCAATTCGGAAGAAACTTCATATCTTCCACAATTTGGGCATGTTGTGATCTAATTAAATATTCTTAAATAAACCTTACCCTGAGCAACGGGTATATCGAAGTCGAGCAGGGCCGACTTCAACTTACGCTCTCGTTTGACTGTAACACTGTAATTCTCATTTTCAATTCTTTCGCAGGGTCGCCTATGGAGCTCAACCAGCGGGGCAGCGGCTGGCACTGATTCGTGCCAAACACTATCCTCCAGTGGTCTGGCAATTACCGGTTCACGAGCGGCTCGGATTAGTCGCGACTCGATCAACAGCTGCGGCACTAGCTCCGAGCGTTCAGCGGCGGCATTGGATTCCACCGAGGGGGGTCTCGCCCAGACCCAGGCCCAGGCCCCACCGCCGCATCAACAACAAAGACACGGCAACGGGCATGGAGGACATGGACACAGTAAGCCACACATTAAGCGGCCAATGAACGCATTCATGGTGTGGGCCAAGGACGAGCGGAGGAAAATACTAAAAGCTTGCCCCGACATGCACAACTCCAATATCTCGAAGATATTGGGTGCCCGCTGGAAGGCCATGTCGAATGCGGATAAGCAACCCTACTACGAGGAACAGTCGCGACTGTCCAAACTCCATATGGAACAGCATCCGGACTACCGCTACCGGCCACGACCCAAACGCACCTGCATTGTGGATGGCAAAAAGATGCGCATCTCGGAGTATAAGGTGCTGATGCGCAATCGGCGGGCCGAGATGCGACAGCTCTGGTGTCGCGCCGGCGGCGGTGGTCCGCCCCCAAGGTAAGCCACTCGTTGAGTAAAGAGCCCTTTTAGGGCTGTTACATCCCTTTGAGTTGCGCAAAAAGTATATTGTGGTCGATGTTGAGATTTTTTTTTCAGCGCAAACTCCAAGTGTTGTCACACTATGAAGATGGGAATATATATATATAAAACTAGCCATATGACCCGGCGCACTTCGCCGAATTGGAAAATATTGTGAAATTTTCGGCTCAAATACAACGGTTTACTCTAAAACCGCTCCCCGAGGTGGAAAAATAAGCTTTTACATTGAACCTCCCGTTTTCCAAACTTGGCTAGATTTTGAAAAATTTGTTTCTTTGCGGCCCATAGAGCTTATAAACTGAATTTCATTCAGTTGGGTTCACAAATCGCAATTGGCTTCTAACCCAATCCAGCCACGCATTGCCCGACCCGAACAAACCGAGTTTGAAGTCAATTAGATAAAAAAGGTTTTCCAAATAGACTGCTTAAAAACCGAGTTTAAAGTCAATCGGATGAAAAAAATTATTTTCCATATAGAATATTCCGTGCATTTCCCGACCTTTCGGACCGATTTTCCAACATCGAAAAACAAACCGAGTTTGAAGTCAATCGGATAAAAAATTAATTTTTCAATAAAAAATTTTCCAGGCATTTTCCTTGTGGGCGGATTTTCTAGCATTTCAAAATCGCATGTCCAATTATTTTGCATACTTTCCCTACAAATCGAGTTTGAAGCCAATCGGATGAACATCCGATTTTTTCCATTTAGAATTTTCTGGGAATTTCCCGACTTTTCGGGCGGATTATCCAACATCGAAAAAAAACCCATGTCTAATTATTTTGCTTAATAATAAACCGAATTTGAAGTCAATCGGATGAAAAATAGCTTTTTCCCTGATTAGTTTTATGGGCGGATTTTCAGAAATCGGGAAAACAGGTCTCCAATTATTTCGCTTACTTTACTTACAAACCAAATTTGCAGTCAATCGGATAAAAAACAAAATTTTCTAAATATAAGCTTTTCCGAAAGTTTTCACCCCTTAGGGGTTGAATTTGCCATAACCCCGCCTTAGTGCCCATTTCTGTGAATTTTCAGCTTTCTATCTCTTACCGTTCAGGCTCTGCGTATGTTGCCAATCAGTCAGTCAGTGAGGACAAACTCTTATGTATAGAGAAAGATGTTAATTATAAAAAAATGTCCAATTGCCTTAAGACTGCCAAGTTCACTTGTGCATCTCAAACTGTTTGAATATGTGAATATTTCTACAAATTCTGCAAGTGCTTTTAAGCCACAGTGACCCTCCAACTGTAAATAATTAACTCATCTATAATCCATATTTATTTGTGTCCTTCCATAGAGACGTAACGCCGCCGCCCCTACCACCCGGTGCTGGCTTCTACTATCCGCCGGAGAGCTTATCACCGTCAGGCTTCTCATCCGAGGATATGGACATGACGTCGCAGCGAGATGTGGACGAATAGGAATCGTCCGAAAATGTGCCATAACAATCATCCTGCGGGAAGTCAACAATGCAACGCTCAACGGCTTTGTAAATATAGGACATGATAGGATTTAGCATCTGTGTATAGTCCCATAAGTTTCAGTTCAAGTGCCATTACATACACATACATTTACACACATTAACGTTTAGTTTGCGACGACGAAGAAAGATTATTGCAATTTTGTGCCATTCATGCACCAATGCCATAGCCATAGCAAAATATCCCAGTTTACTCGTAGGTAGCTAGTAACTTTAAATATACATAACATTTATCGTAAACACACTCAGAACTAGAGTTGGTCCCAGCTCTACTCGGAACACACTCGAGATCGAAACTCGAATTAGCCAGCAAAGCGCACATACTCATTCGCATAGTTTTAGAAGCTCTGGTTGCGCAGGGGAAGGTCGTACGAGTACAACACACGCCCCCTGAACCCAGTAGGAGCCAATCTCCGGCAACTTATCAGACAATTTACACTGCAGTCCATGCACCAAATGCCACGAAATGCCAACGCATAGACTCCCAAGTATCATATTCAAATGTGACTTCAAGTTGAAATAGCTACACAGATAACAACCAACAACCTTTTCCAAATCCATACAAAACCAATGGGAACTGGCGTGGGGGACGCTTTCATTAAGACTAAGATTAAACTGGGCAATACAAAAAATGCAATAGTAAGCACAGGAAAATTCAACTCACTTATTAGCAAGTTTGGAATTAAAGTTTTTTGTCAAATTTTTTTGTGTGCAGGCGTATTTTTTTTTATGTGGAGTTTTTGATTTTGCAAAGAATGGAACAGTTGCTTATGTTGTAAGAAAACACACCTGCACCACATTGGCCGTGTTCAGCAGAAAGATGGTGCGCTGAGCATGTATCAGAAAAATATTATAGATCGAAAAGTTTCTGCTAAACGAAGTGCTACATTTGTACCGAAGGTACACAGAGTATATTGGGTTTGTGCAAATGTATGTAACAACCTGAAGAAAGCATCTTCGACCCTATAAACTATATATATTATTGATCAGCATCAACAGCCGAGTCGATATAGCCATGTCTGTCTGTCTGTCTGTCCGTATGAACGAAGAGATCTCAGAGATGGTAAGAGCTAGAGGTTTGAAGTGGAGGCAGATCAAGTTAACTTTTAATTTTTGCCACGCACCCTGCCTCCCCCTTCTAGACATATATTCTACTACTTATTATGAATCGACAAGCCATACATCGTTTTTCGATCAGATGAACGATATTAGAGCTATACGTAAAAGAAAATAAAAACCGACGACAACAACAACACCGCAGCGATTGGTAGAACTTACGAGAAAGAGAGAGCGAGAAGGCAATAGCAAACTGGTAATTTCCCAATTGGACCTTGCTTGACGGCAGAATCTAATGGGACTGCGCCGCTCTCAGTTTCCCCCCGCCTTCTTTCCCATAGATATTTGAGTAAGTAGGCAAAGACCTGCGGTCAGAAATCCCCCGTGATTCCCGCGTGACTAATATAGATTGGTTTATGTTAATAGGAAATTATATACAAATTTTATATTTTTACGAGTTATGTACTAGGGTAATTCTACTCATCATTACTTATCGAGCCCCCATACATCGTTTTTCAACCAGATGAACGATAGTCGAAAGAGTTGCCACCCCCAGATTTTGAAAAAACCTCACACTTTAAAGTTATCAGTTACGTACAAACAAATTTAAAAAAATTAATTTTCTTAATTTAAATCGAATTTCGTGCATTAATTCAAAAGTTTTTATTTTGTTAAAAAAAAAACAAAAAGACATGGCGATTCTGGTCCTAGAAATTGGACTGCATCATTAGTTTTCGAAACTAAATCTTAAAGAGTCACTTTGTCTGATTGTAAAGAATGAAATAATGTCAATAAAATTATAAATTCCTTCGAAAATTGTCCAAGAGAGCAAATATTGAAATTTTTTTTTTACTTTTGAAAAAGATCTAAAAACGAGGACTTAAAACTATTGCGCTATATTAGTTTGCGTATAGATGAACTTATCCATGAAGCTATAGTGCCTACACAAAAGAAAACCCGAAATGTTGGGACTAAAATTAATCCCAATCGATGTCAAGTACAAGAGAATTAACTTGTGTATGGATTTTCCAATACTGAAATTCTTGTCTCGATCCCGTCTTTGTTTTTAACTCGAAATAGGCTTTTCACTTTACTTTTTTTCGCTATGACATTGCAATTCCGAATTTGTTTTAATCACTATGCAAGACTATATGATTTTCAGGTAAGATCCTTACTTGAAATGAGACTTTTCGGATTCAAGCAAGAATTTTAGGACTGTTTTAATCCTTCGTACTGGTTTTGAGTACATTTGATGGTCGGAACCACAACAGTTTTATGTAACTAAAGGACTAATGTCGGCTAATTGATATGTTTATATCAATTTAATATTCTTTTAACCAACGAACTATACTTTTTTGGTGAACCGAGGTGAAAGAACGGGTGGACAGTGAATATTTGTTTTACTAAGAAAATTTTTTTTATATAGCATATAGCTTAGGACGATGAATTGTTTTACTAAGAAATTTTTTTATGGTATCAAATTTTTATTATCATATTTATTTTACCGGTTAAATCAGTTGGAGTAAAGTTTTTCAAGTGTATTAAAACTTCGGCGCAGTCGAAGTTAGCTTTGCCTTCTCGTTTTAATTTTTCCGAGTTTGTAAGGACAAAATTTCGTCAGAGAAAAATGTAAAAAATTTCATTTCATCAATTTTAGAATGTAAGGTGAAAACGCTTTAGGTCTTTCAATTAACAAGGTTAAAAAAGATGTTACTTAAATTATAGGAACAAGATGATTAGCAAAATTCGATTGGATAACTGTAATTGCGTAACTTTTGGTAACTCTAAAGTCGATAACTATGGCCTTTTAAATCGAAAGCATCTGTTTGCAATCAGCATCGGATCAGATCGAAAACGACTCGAACATTCATTCGAAAACAACAACTATTTTTATTTAACGCGAATATAAAAACGATTCGGAAATAATATCGATTCACTTTTTGATACCAATCGGAAATGGGAACAGGCCAACTGAACAAATCTAAATTTTTGGAGGAAAGGGTTTTTAATGAGAAGATTCGTTTTTATTTGCCACGAACGTTTGTACGATTTATATGTGAAACATATATGAAGGGCTCTAAGCGTTGTTAGATTGGGGCCTCAAATTGAAAGATTGCAAATAAACACACACGAAAGCTTGCTCGAAAGCAAGGCGACAATTGGTTGGAGTTACAGACTGTTTCGAGAGAACCATATCTCGCATCAGACTCCTTCTTGTCTGTGTGGTTGCGTTATTCAAATCAAACGTTCTATTTTTGTCCCACAGTTGGTCGAATAAGCACTTGAGAACTCTAAAGTGTGCAAATCTTTTCAAAGTTTTAAGCTAGGACTTATTTGCTGGCCCATTTATAAGCTGTGATTTCTATAAAAGTTAGTTAAAAAGTTGAAGCATAACGGAAGTATGGGCGCAATATGTGAAACCATTGGCGAAAATGGCAAAAACTTAACAAATTTAAATTTCAAAAATTCATTACTAAAGAATGTTTGCCAAGTTATTTTTTTTATCGGTTGGACGAATCAGCCCTGCGTCTTAACGAAAACGTTCCTCAGGACTGGCATCATTGGTTTTGTGAAGGTTTCGTGTTATTTGTCTTATGAGTCAAGTCTATGTATAGACCGGGACGCTATTCAAATGAACTAGCTAGCAAGAAGTTGCGTTTTGGTATTAACTTTATTTGTAATTTGTATAGTCTCTATAATTAAATCCTTGCAAGAAAATCTACAACACGATCGTTAGAAGATAATGCTGGTAGATGGACTGTGGTTTGAGATAGCACTATAAGGCGCAGAAACATACAAATCTGTCATGGTTGTTTTAGTTAGCCACCCACTCGAGATTAACCCTCTCGGGCACAGCCCCCTTCCTGCAGCCCCAGCCTAGACCAATTATGTAACATACCTCTTTTATCCTCTCTATAGGGTCATAACCGATTCGGACTCCAATGCGACTAACGGACTATATGATCGATATTTATCATTATTCAATTAATACACTTGTACTTAATGGCAATATGAGATGATGTATAGCGGAATCCGACTGCTCCCTTAGCTTTCTTTCGTTGGTTATATCTATCTTGTAGGTGTAGGTCCTATATATATATATATATATGTAAACACACACACACACACATACACAATCGAAATAGAGTTAGTTTTTACATAAAGTGCAATAAATTTTTACATTTCAGTTTGCATATGTACTGCAAATGTACATACGAGATTAATAAACAAAAGAAACCTAAGTACGAGAACGAGCATTTTTCCGTAAGGCGAATAGAGTGACAAAATTATGAAGCAAATATTAAACGAATATTGAAATAATTAACGGTGAACCCCTGCGTTTTGGGTGGGCCATCCTGAGAATCATGCGAGAATGGGAGTGGGCGTTGTGGGACGTCAGGTACGAGCGCAAAAATCTGAATTGATATTACAATACTTGCTAAAGAAACGAGTAAGTATTCTGAAACAATCTAGATCTGCTTATGGTATACACCCACTTACAGTCCCTGAGATCAAGATCAAGAATCTATATACTTTAAATGGCTGCAAATGTTTCCTTCTGTCTGTTACATACGTTGGCACAACTTCATGATACCCTTTTTACCCATTTTTAATGGGTGCATGCTATACAAATATAATATTTACAGATCATCGTTTGTTTTAATAAAAATACATCAATTTGTTTATACGAATTCCAACAAATAGCATCAAGCGGCGGCTACATAAAAATATCTACAAATCGGCATACAAATGTGAGTATAAAATTAAATCTCGAATTAAGGGGGCCAATTCTTAAATTATCCTAATAGGGGGAGGGAGAGGCATTGTGGGTAAAAGCCCTTAGTAACGGAATCTGATTATTTATAAATAACAATAATATGTTCCTTTATTTTCATTATTTCACGAACAGTTTTAAAGGCATTTATTTTAAATCTTCTCTTGGGTAAAAAGATATTTAATTCCATGTGATCCTACAAACGGCTTCCGATTTGAAAACGACCCGATTCCCTTACGATTTGTGCAGATGTGGATTTTAAGACGAAAGCGATTTGTGTGAAGACACTTTGTACTAAGGAGGGATTTTGCAAAATTCCATTTGCAAGTTGGAAAAAAATGATTAATTATGCAATTTGTGTGTGCAAGCCAATATCTGTCAGTTCAATGTGCAAAATAATCAGATATATGTTTTGCCAACATCGGAAAATTGATTTAAATTATAATTGAACAAAAAAACGAGAAGGCAAAGCTAACTTCGACTGTGCCGAAGTTTTAATACACTTGAAAAACTTTACTCCCACTGATTTAACCTGTAAAATATATATAGGGTATAGATATCAGATATTTAAAATTTTTAAATCATTGATAATAAAAATTTGATTCCATAAAAAAAAACTTTTCTTAGTAAAACACATTTTCCGACCGATCGGTCCTATGGCAGCTATATGCTATAGTCATCCGATTTTGATAATTTTTTTCAAAATTATGTAAAAGCATATAAAACTAACATATACCAAGATTGGGGACGCTACGATAGAAAACAAAAAAGTTTTTCTCACTAGAAGTAGTTTTTTGACCATCCGTTTCTATGGCAGCTATATGCTATAGTCATCCGATTTTGATAAATTTTTTCAGAATTGTGTGGAAACATATAAAACAAATATATATTACGATTGGAGACGTTACGATGGAAATCAAAAAAGTTTTTCTCACAAAGACTTATTTTTCGACCGATCGTTCCTATGGCAGCTATATGCTATAGTGATCCGATTTTGATACATTTTTCCAGAATTATGTGAAAGCATATAAAACTAACATATACCAAGATTAGTGACGCTACGATGGAAAACAAAAAAGTTTTTCTAACTAGAACTAGTTCTTAGACCGATCGTTCCTATGGCAGCTATATGATATAGTCATCCGATCCGGCCGGTTCCGACATATTAGTTGCGTGCAGTAAAAAGAAGACTCTGTGCAACTCGGCTCGATAGCTTTAAAACTGAGAGACTAGTTCGCGTAGAAACAGACAGACGGACAGACGGACGGACGGACAGACGGAATTGAACTCGGCTCGTCGTCCTGATCAAGAATATATATAGTTTATGTGGTCGGAAATGAATATTTCTATGCGTTACAAACTTCTGGGCAAAATGAATATACCCTTTTCAAGTGTATAAAAAAATAGATGGCTAACATCGGCTACGCCGATGTTTTAAATACCCTTGCAGTTTTGTAAAGTCGCTACCATTGATAACAGAAAAGTTTTTCTCACTAGAACTAGTTTTTAGACCGATCGTTCCTATGACAGCTATATGCTATAGGCATCCGATTATGAAAAAACTTTTCAGAATTATGTGAAAGGATTTAAATCTAATATATACCACGATTGATGACTCTACCATAGAAAACAAAAAATATTTTCGCACTAGAACTAGTTTTTAGACCGATCATTCCTTTGGCAGCTCTGTGTTACTTTAGTTACCCGATCAGCCTATGTGCATTTAAAGACTTCACTAAGTTCTCGTGGTCGAATTTCCATCCCCCCTTTAAACTAAGGGACAGCATAGAAACAGACTGAAGGACAGACAAACCGACGGACAGACAGACGGACATGGCTATATCGACTCAGTTCGTCATGCTGATCAAGAATGCGTCTATGCGTTACAAACATTAGCACAAGGGGTATAACAAGTAAGAAAGCCGGTCATACTCGATTGGGATATGTACGAAAAGATGTCAAAGCAGGCTTCATTTACTTTTTCGCGATGCTGTTTGCGACCAAGTTTCAATCCAATAGATTTATGAGACTTCCACTATATGGATTTGTGGTTTGGAGCCACCTAAAACCAATTACTTTTTTAAAATTGAAATAAAATAATTTTAAAAATTGCGCTCAACTATCAATTCTGATAGTCGGAATACCGATAACAAATAAAGTATTTTGATTTTTCAACACTGAACTGCGACACGTGTTACGCGTAAGTGAGTATAAGAGTGACGTAACGCTACACGGCGTAAGCATGAGTGACGCCATAATATCGGAGTTACACACATCGAATTTCGATAAGCAACTACAACATAATTGGACCGCGTAATTTAAAAAAATAAATGATCCGCAAAAGCAAACGCCATTTCCATTTTGGTGAATGTAGTACCGTTGCCAAATACACCGCGTGACACATTTAACATATTATCGCTCAAAATTTTCTCTATTTCAATAAATTACATTTGTTCTCTTCTTCTTACTATTTTGATTTGTTTACGTTTGGCATGGCGAACAGCTGTTTCAATGATGCGGCTGCGGTCTAAACGCCTGCATCATTTTTTCGCATCTTCGACAATGATGCGCCCTGTATAACTCAGGTATAACAGAGAACTGTTCTAGACTTTTGTATGGAACTCTGCCAGAAGGCAGGCGTGGTCAGATGGGTATATCTTGAACATTTATCCATAGATTTTAACACACCATTGCTTGTTTGACACTCGATTGATTTATAAATACGATCAAAGAAGAAAAACCACTTTATTTTTTTTATATTTTAGTGACGTTTTTATGTCAAAATTTTGTTTAATAAAACTCAAAAATATATAGAAGTTTTGCGCTAATGAACTCAAAAGACTATTACCTTAAAATATAAAGTGGCTTTACTTGTTTGTAGGCCCATTTTTTGCCAGAGATTTCTTTTCTTACATTTTCAAAACGGTTTAATTAAGGACGCTATGGCCAAATATGTAAAACCACTGGCAAAAAATGGCTTAAAAAACAAGCGGATATTCTTAAAAAATCTTAAAAAATGCATTTTGTTATGAATAATTTTCAAGAATTAAAAATCTATACAATGTATAGTATACATATTACATATATATAAAAGTGAAAGTATGTATGTTTGTGTTTTTGTATGATTGTCACTTGTAGGCGTCTTGACCACTGATAAAATCCCCATGAAATTTGCACTGAATGTTTGTGTCGATCGGTAAAAGAGTCATAGGCTATGTCGCAAGTCTGTGAACCGTTTCGAAAGCGTGTTGAACCGGTTTCACTCGGTTTAAAAGTGGTGCAGAGCAATATCTCTAAAACCACTAAGCCGATCTTCGTGAAATTTTCACTGCATGTTCATGTCGATCAGGAAAGAGTCATAGGCTATGTCCCAAGACTATGAATCGGTTCCGAATCTGATGAACTGGTTCAACCGTGGTCCAATGTCTTAGAAATTATTGAAGCTATGAACTGGAAATTTGGATTGTAGGTTAGTTATATGGAGACAGATATTTTATAGTTTCAAGACTGCTTCGGATCTAGCTGAACCGGTTCAAAAGTGGTTCAGAGCCATATATCAACCTAATCAAAAATTGCTGGGAACGTAGTTCTTGATGTGTGGGTTTGTAAACATTTTAATTGTGGTTCAGAGCAATATCTGAGGAAATATTTAAGCTATGAGCTTAAACCCTACGGTTATATGGAGTTATAGCCTATTTCCACTGGCACATATATGAACTATAGTTCATTTGATCGGCAATCGATGGTTGGGGGATCGATCTGCCAGCAGGTATAAGGAGTTTATGCTTTAAACCTCTAGGTCTTACCAAATCAGACGGACATGGGCTATATCGATCAAGAATATATATACTTTATCATGTCGAAGATGTTTCAATATAATCTTAGTCAAAAGTATAATATCTACTCTTGGTAGAGAGTATAATTACTTAACATCGACATAACATAATCTATTTATAATATTTAATACAAAATCTAGGTATATAAGGTATTAAAATTATATTTAAATAATTTTCATTGCTAAAAAAAACAAAAAACTAAATAAATAAATTTACATAGATACAAAAGTTGGGGGCAGAAAATTTGAATTACGCCCCGGGAATCTACATTCAAAATTTAGAAGCTCTATTGTTCAAAAAGTGTATGGTTCATGAAAAAATGAACTAATAAACTTATGTCAATGAAATGAACCAGAATTTTCAACTCTAAGGCTGAAAACAAGACAACATAAGGGCCTACTAGATTATCATGTCTCATGCGTCGAACAGTGTGAACTCAGCCTTAGTTATATCATTGAAAATGCAAATGACTAAATGACTAAATGTTTTAATTAAATATTTGCTTACAGAAATTATATGCTAATTTAATTTGCAAAAAATGTTGGAACTTTTCTTTAGTTCACCTGCCAGGGTGACCGTACCCGCGCCACATCTGTGGTATTTTTTTTTAGCGTGATGCCTTTGACTCGTTACTCAGAAATACTCGTGATGAGTAACAGGTACTCAAATGCTGTTCATCTCTAGCTGTCAGAGAGAAAATGGCGAATCGTGGAAATTAAAAGATAAAATTAATACTTTATTTTGAACGGCTTTGAGAATCGCCAAACACAACAAGTGTGCCTAGCGAGACGCGAAGCTTAATGATTTAATCAATCTGAGGCGAATTTAAAGTGAGGCATTTGCAGCAACGACATCGAGCATTTTGTGAGTGTGAGTGTGTTAGTGTGGTGTGTTTCAAGTATATATCAGACAGATGTACATCTATATTTACATATATGTACATATATGTGGCAATGTTTTCTAAAATAATGTCACCAAAAAGATATACCGAAGACAGGGAACAGTAGCAACTTCCCTAGTAGACTCAACTGGAGTGTTATGCACCACGTAGTAGCACCTACTCACACACGCACACTTGCACGTGTGTGCGTATTTTAACCGTTCCATTTCCATTCACAGCCCATGCAAGTTTGTGGGTGAGACGGCACGAAGATATCGCAATCTGAATTATTCGGTAGCGGATCGGGATCAGGGTTGGCTTATCCTCCGGGAGCATAAATGAACCAAAACCAGATCCAGCAATTGACTTCTCACCTATCGCAGGCACTTGATCAGAACTACGATGTATGTCAGCCCTGTTACATACTTTTCCGCCACTTACATATTTCCTTATCCGCAGGTTGTCAATTTGGAGGCGGTTCTCTCGGTTATATGTGCACTGGAAGGCACTACAATCACCAAGGAGCAACTGGAGGCCACCAGATTGGCCAAATACATAAACCAACTGCGACGAAGAACAAAGAACGAGCAGCTTGCCCGCCGTGCCAAATCCTTGTTGAAAAAATGGCGCGAAATGGTGGGTATTCAGCAGACAGCGAACGATTCGCAGCCATCAGCTGTGCCGGAACCCGTAATGCCCGCTGTGGCCGTTGCCTCGCAGCCGCTCTCGCCGCAAACACTGGCAGCAACCAAGGACTCGTCGCCGCCGCAGCCAATGGTTCTGCCCCTGCCTCCTCAACAAACCAACTTTTCCAATTTGATAAATCACATCAGCCGAAAGACTGACGAGAGCAAATCAATCAAATTCCCAAGGGAGCCAAGCAGTCAACAAAGTAGGCCCATTGTGGACTACTCGTCGAATTCCGTTTCGAATTCCACGGCAGAAAAGTTCAATGAGTCGTCCACGATTATCGTCTCCGACTCGGATGACAATGGCTTTCCGGCTGCACCAGCGCCCGCACTGCGACCCAAGAAACTCAAAAAAGACAAGAAGCGCAAGGAAAAGGAGCAGAGGCCCAAGATAGGAGGGCTATTGGCGGGATCACAGTCGAAATATGTCGGCAAAGTCGTTGGCATGCAGATGAAAGAGGCCAAAATATCAGCAGCTCAACCAACGGACTCTGGTAAATATCAAATTGTATCCTTGAATCATTCCACTCTCTGTGATAGGAATAGTCCGTTAAATCTGGAATCGTTTATCCTTCGATAGGTTCTTTTTCACTTTTCTTAAATTGTTATCCAACAGCCCATTCCCACGGGTCAAAGGAAATTGATTCAGAAATCGCACGGTCGACTACAAGCGAATGCTTTGCCATCATGCTCCCAAATCCGTCATAAATTGGAAAAATGTAGATCAGTTCCAAGCGAAGATTTTGAAAAATCTTTAACATGTGAACAATATTTGGTGAAAGTGAATTTTCGATATTTGTCTTGGATCAAAAACTACAACTGTCGGAAGGTAAGGTCCTTAAGCATGACCAACCGAAATGAGCACGCAAGGACTTTATTATTTTCAATCATAAAAGAAATATATGCGAACATTTAGGGACCGGCAGGCCAGAATGGACACCCAATTTGAACAAGCAACCTTTAGTAACATCTATGATTAACAGAAAGGAGTTCTCTATGGGCCATTATTGGTATTTGAATATTTTATAAAGTTATTCGAACATGATCTTGAACTAATGCGTTTTTCTTGAAACCACGTTTTTCGAACTGGCGACCATAATATAAAGCAAGATCAGGGCAGAAAAAAATTCGATTTTCAAAATATATCCTAGTTTCGGCGATAACGACATCCGTACAGTTAGTTGCACAAGTCTTTTTTGTCGGACCGGCCGCGGTGTGCCTGCGCTCTTTTCCGCTCTTTCTTAACGGGCGTGATCGGTCATCAACGGCGGCCATGAGAAAATTTTTCCATCGACGTCAACGGTTCTTCATAGAAAAATAACGGGTGAGGATGTTCTGTTTATAATATTGAATCAGCCAATATCCCTGAATCGAGGGACAGTACTCGTTACCGTAACTTACTTCCACTTCCACCTAAACAAATGTTTTTTTGTTCGATTTAGCAAATGCCTCTTATAATATTCTCACAGCTTACTCAACAGATAATCAAGTTTTATCGAGCCGAGACGAGTCCACTGATCCAGGAGTTAAGTTCGATTTAGAATTTCTTCTTCTCACTCAACTTTTCTGAACCTTTGCCGCCGTATTCTTGTGGGTGTGTCCTGCTGCGTCTGTCGATCTCTAGAAGATCGAAGAACTAGTTCATCATTTCTATTTTAAAACGGCCTTATTTCTGGAACCATTGACTGTCCCATCTTGTTCAGTTTGATAAATTTGAATGTACCAAGCAGAAATCGAGGATCCTTTCAACCTTTTTCCCCATCAAATTACTCGAACTAACTATTGACTAAATGAGCCCATTTGCATGACCCTTAGAATTGATCACTTATTGCCCATCATCATGCGCCTCGATCAAAATCCTACTAGCCGAGTATTTTTCCTCTTCTGGGCATTTAATTGTTAAAATTGGCATCAATAGCCTTGTCCGTCTGTCCCTCAGTATGAACACCTTGATATCAGAGGCTAAAAGAGCTGGACTTACAATTTTCTTCTATGTAGACTCGTATTGTTCGCAGATCAAGATTGTTTCAAATTTTTACCATGCCCCCTCCCGACCCCGCAATAGAACATTTTGAATAACTCCTACTATTTTACATTTATTTGTATGTGTGAGTTTTTTTTTAGAAAGATCGGATAAAAAACCCTCACAAGCAAAAATTTCCAAAGCCGTCATAACTACATTTGTTAGTTTTAGAATCCTTTGAATTCGTTTTTTAAATGAGATGACTCTTAATAATTATGAATGGAAAACAAATCCGTGGTTTATTTACCGTTTTCAACGAATTTAAGGAATTTTATGAAAAAATTAAGGAAATTTCAAATATGCACTCAAAATTACTAAAAATCACTTAAATGATTATTTTAAGATATTTGTATATTAAAGCTAAGATTATTCTTCCAATTTAATGTTTAGTTGCACAGCCTTTATTGGCTATAACGGCTGCGCAGCGTCTTGGATTCGATTCAACCAAGTCCTGGCACCGTTCTAGAGGAATATTTCTACAGGACTTCTGAAAGACTTCCCATAGTGATCCGGTGCTGGTTGCCATAACTGTAGTAACTGCCTTTTGACATTAGCCCCTAAATTTTCGATACGATTAAACTCTGGAACGTTCACAGAATTTTTTCTTAACTATTCCTTTGCTTTTTCCTGGTGTCGTTGTCTTGTTGGAAGACCCAAACTAGTGGCATCTCATATTCTGTGATAGGAAGCATCAAATATCAAAAATATGGACGTCTGCATGTTGATCCATTAAGGATTTGATACAATATAGTCGACCTACTCCATAGTAAGAAAAACATCCTTGAGCCTATATGTTTAATGATTGTTCCCGTGTATTTTGGATTGTTTTCTGAGTTTAGAGGACTCCTGGCATATAAATGAGAACCCAACTGCCATCTTTCTATAAAATATTCCAACATTTTTGGGTTGTCCAATTTAGATGTTCCTTTACTAATATGTGTGGCTTTTAAATGAGTGAATTTTCCTGGACCTCCTCTGTTCTCTGGGTCATGTTTGAACTTTTTGCACTGACGCACATATATTTTTTGGTCCTTTTTGAGCTCAGTTGCAGCCCTAAAATGATCCCTATTGCCCTTTAGTATCAATCTTTTGACGTGAGACTGGGCCAGGAATCGCTTTTGTGCAGTTGTTTCAGTCTTTTCTTTAATTTTTGTGATATGTTTCCGAACAAAGGATGGTCTTTTTGTTGTTCGATTTGATAAAATCTTCAGAATTGTTAACCATATAAACTAATTCAAGTTGGTGAGTACGATAAAAAAGTGTTAAAATAAAAAAGGTTTCATAAGCATTTCGACCGTTTAGCAAAATAGTACCGATGGCTGGATTTCGTCGAAAGAGACTCTGTGAAAATTCAGCCGATAGCTTTAAACTGAGGACTAGTCGCGTGAAACAGACAGACGGACCGTCGAATTGACCGCCGTCGTCGCAAGAATATATGTTGTGGTCGGAAAAATATGCGATACAAACTTAATACTTTTCAAGTGTATAAATATCAAGACTGAAAAACGCATATTGTTGTTTTTGATCAAGTGGAAAAGGTGTCAAAGTGGTCCTATTCAGGGTTCGTAAAATAAATCATTTTTCTTACATAGCAGATATAACACTAGAGTAAAATATCAAGCTGAAAAAAATAATTTCTATAGACAGTTCAAAAATTTACATATATAAAAATATTCATTAACAATACATTTCCGGAATATTTGGCTGATTATTTATTTTACAGTAGAAAAAAAAAGTTTGCCAAAATTTTCACGCCTATTTTTTCGACATGAAAATCATGTATTATTATCATACAATTTGGTCTCGATGAAAGGTCGCTGGCCGCGGTGGTCATCAGGAAAATCTATATTATATCACACGAGTTTCGATGTCGTTTTTTTCTGAGAATTTGGCTCCTGTGTTTTCCAATGGAACGGTTAATTTTTCGCTTACCTTATACAAACCAAATTTCAAGTCAATCGGATGAAAAAAAAATTTTCCCCTTAGTAGCTTTTCCGGGAGTTTTCCACCCCTTAGGGTTGGAATTTTCCAAAACCCCGCCTTAGTGCCCACTTTCAACTCATAAGGAAACTTCTGTGAAAATTTCAGCTTTCTATCTCTTACCGTTCAGGCTCTACGTTGATTGCCAATCAGTCAGTCAGTCAGTAAGGACAAACTCTTTTATATGTAGAGAGATAGATAGATAGATGATAATTTAATGGAATTTCCAATTGGTGTTTTGAAATTGATTTTGAGTGCGATGGTATGAAGAACAAATAGTGTTTATTTGTCAAATATTTTTCGCCAATTTTCCGGATTTTCCACACTGAGAAAAACGCGATAATATTTTTTGCAATATAGAGCTTTGCCAATAAGCTTGGAGCTAATCGATTGATAAACATGTGAGTTTTGAACAACAACACTTTTCCGGCCATTTTCCGGTAGGTTTTTCCAAAATGTAAAAGTCATATTTGTGAATGTGTAGTTTTGAAAATAAATTTGGAGCTAATCGTTTGGAAAGTACACTTTCGGCCAATTAATTGATTTTTAACCCATGGGGGTGTCGTGGGTTAATTTTGCGGAAAACTGGTATGCAGTTGTTGATGAATTTTTATTGCGGTTTTTATACACTTGAAAAGTGTATATTAATTTTGCCCAGAAGTTTGTAACGCATAGAAATATTCATTTCCGACCACATAAACTATATATATTCTTGATCAGGACGACGAGCCGAGTTCAATTCCGTCTGTCCGTCCGTCCGTCTGTCTGTCCGTCTGTCTGTCTGTTTTACGCGAACTAGTCCCTCAGTTTTAAAGCTATCGAGCTGAAATTTTGCACAGAGTCTTCTTTTTACTGCACGCAACTAATATGTCGGAACCGGCCGGATCGGATGACTATATCATATAGCTGCCATAGGAACGATCGGTACAAGAACTAGTTCTAGTGAGAAAAACTTTTTTGTTTTCCATCGTAGCGTCACCAATCTTGGTATATATTAGTTTTATATGCGTCAACACAATTCTGGAAGATTTGATCAAAATCGGATGACTATAGCATATAGCTGCCATAGGACCGATCGGTCGAAAAATGTGTTTTACTAAGAAAAGTTTTTTTTTAGGGTATCAAATTTTTTATTATCAATGATTTAAAAATTTTAAATATCTGATATCTATATCCTATATATCTTTTTACTGGTTAAATCAGTTGGAGTAAAGTTTTTCAAGTGTATTAAAACTTCGGCAAAGTCGAAGTTAGCTTTGCCTTCTCGTTTTTAAATTAGTTTGGAGCTGATCGGATGATAAACAAAAAAGTTTCATACAAAAGTTTTCTACGAATTTTCCACATTTCTCGTTTTTATTTGTGTTCATTTTTGCAACTTCTTTTGCAGAAATATTGTCGCTGTCGAACAGCTCGATGAGCTCAATTCTATCCGGGGATGCGGCCCATGGAAACTCGCACGGTAAATCGCGAACCAATAACACAACCGAATTGACTTTCGCCGGCAGATTTAAGTCTGTAAGTCAAACGGACGCCACCTCCCATTTGGCGGATAGCTTGGCTTTGCCCAACGGACAAAATAAAATATTCCGACCGACCGAATCCTTAAGACACACCGCCACCATCAACACACCCACAACTTTCGACGAATTGATTACGAATGACTCGAGCACCTCTTGCAGTCGATTGTCTCCGTCTCCGTCGCCATTTCCATTTGAGGAACGACGGAAAGCACTGGAAGAGGCCAGAAAACAGCAGATCGCCATCGCAGTATCCGTGCCTGCTGCTACATCATCGATGGCAACTCAAGAAGGCCAAACAAAGGTCGTTCACTATGCCGAGTCGCAAGTTCCTAAGAAGCGTGGTCGGAAAAAGGGCTCCAAGGGCGTGGACTCTCTAATTGCCAAAGAATCGTCCAGCCTCTCTCAGCAAATTTTCTTTGGGTCCGGTGTGAAAAAAGTGAAGACCACAAAGGAACTGTTCAATGAACTGCAGAGCCGCAAATTGAGCATGACTGTTCAGTCAGCGAGTAATCTCTCCAATGATGCTTCAACACGGGACCCGACTCCGTCAACTCGTTCCCAGCAAGCAAGGCCGATGTCATCTTGCTCAGGTGCGTTGTCTGGTCACTGAGCCTGTCTTCTGTCTCTCTAATACACATTTGCATCCAATTTTCAGACGCATCAATGCACTCTCCGCAAACTCTGGACACCTATTCTTCCAATGTCACCTTAATGGGGGCCGATAAATTCTCAAATCGAATTGATGGTAAGTGACGAAAATGATGCTCAAGCGCCTCACTTATTTACCCACTTTTGACATACGTACTGGACCGAAAAGAAGCGGCACTCTTTCAATTACTTCATTCCATGTGAAGTTTCGTTAGAAAGCATAATCGATTCTCCTGTTAACCGCATTGAGATGGTCGATGAAAGTTATACAAAAAATGATCTCTTCCGCCCCTCAATATCACAAGAAACAGAAAGGCGGTTCTGTTGATCAATCAGTGTCAATAATTCAAGTTGAAATTGTCACGCAGTTTAAACGCTCCGATATCAGCATCAAGGAGTGCCTAAAAACCGTCTTTCACTATTTAGACGTAAACACAAACGAGGGTGTCCTGGAAAACTCTTGTGATTTTCGTACAAAGGATTGCACTTCGAACTAAAACCGTTTGACTTTATACGGAAGGTGATACACATTAAATATGCCCGGTTACCAGATCAGATGACCATAGTTAGGCGATTTCAAACCGATTTCTCAAAGCAACGTAGATTTAAAGAAATGCGGTTAGTTTATACGAAAATCTATAGAAATTTTAAGGTCTCACCTGAATATGCGCATTTTCGAAAAAGGTCTACCAGGAATAAATTATTAAAGCTGCGTCAACTAAATCCACAAAATATGGATGAAATAGGCAACATATGGGCATTTCTTTTCTGACGTGACGTGAATTTCGTACGATGAGATATAACAAAAAAAAATGAAAGACAAGTTTTAAAATTTTTGCTTTTATACACTTGAAAAGTGTATATTAATTTTGCCCAAAAGTTTGAAACGCATAGAACTATTAATTTCCGACCAAATAAACTATATAAATTCTTTATCAGGGCGACGAGCTGAGTTCAATTCCGTCTGTCCGTCCGTCCGACTGTCTGTCCGTCTGTGTGTCTGTTTCTACGCGAACTAGTCCCTCAGTTTTAAAGCTATCGAGCTGAAATTATGCACAACAAATATGTCGAAATCGGCCGGATCGGATAACTATATCATATAGCTGCCATAGGAACGATCGGTCTAAGAACTAGTTCTAGTTAGAAAAACTTTTTGGTTTTCCATCGTAGCGTCACTAATCTTGGTATATGTTAGTTTTATATGCTTTCACATAATACAGGAAAAATGTATCAAAATCGGATGACTATATTTTAAAGCTCCCATAGAAACGGTCGGTGAAAATACTATTTTTAGTGAGAAAAACTTTTTGCTTTCTATCGTAGCGTCCCCAATCTTGGTATATATAAGTTTTATATGCTTTCACGTAATTTTGAAAAAATTGATCGAAATCGGATGTCTATAGCATATAGTTGCCATAGGACCGATCGGTCGGAAAATGTGTTTTTCTAAGAAAAGTTTTTTTTATGGTATCAAATTTTTATTATCAATGATTTAAAAATTTTAAATATCTGACATCTATATCCTATATATATTTTACCGGTTAAAACAGTTGGAGTAAAGTTTTTCAAGTGCATTGAAACTTCGGCACAGACGAAGTTGGCTTTGCCTTTTCGTTTTTCTTTCTTTTTATTGAAAAACCCTCTTATTCCCGCTATATGCCATTCCATTTACTGAATTTGTGGATCAATTTGATCCACATTTCCAGGTCACTCTTCTTTCCGACTATTTGTTCTCCAACACATCCGTGTTCTTCTCGACGGGATCCACAATAATCTGCTCCTGTTTCACCGTAAAATGCTTGCTTCTATTTCTATTTTTCTTGTTCGACGTTTTTGATTTCAATTGGCGCTTAATAATCAAAAGAAAAAGAGTTTTATTCACCCGTGCTGCCAACCTATAATTAGTGCCTTTGCAGCCCTGCCGGTGTGACCGTACCGGTGTACAATACCTAAAGTCAAAATCCATCTACATGAGAAAAGCAATTGAGCAAAACTCACCTATATGCCAAATGTAGATGGATTTCGAATTCCACCTGGATTTGCAAAAACGGGAACATGAGAAAGATGACCGAAAAGAGAAAATGCACTGAAAAACTGACCAAAACGGGAGTTAAAAGCCCTTACAAAATATATTGAAATATATGCTTAAAGAATATTAAATGTCTTTTTTTCACAATATGACATTTATTTTGAATCGTCTGCTGGGTAAAATTATGTTTGATCCCATGTGTTTTACAAATCGCATCCGATCCAAAAACGACCCAATTCCCTTACGATTTGTGTCGATTTTTGGACGAAATAATTTAGACGAACAATTTCGTATGATAACGTGCTTCTCACGTAGTTCGGAATTTGTCTCAATCATCATCTTCTTCCCCAAATGCTTTTTTACGATTATCAGATCACATCTTCCTTTAAAAATTCACACTATCTTCGCCCATTTGTACGATTTTTCAAAGAAGCTCGGTCTTAGGCCATGTTCTTAACATCTATATATCATCTATATAATATGCGCTTTTAATGGATCTGTCTTGTAACAGGTTCTTAAGCCCTTGTGCTATATTCTGCACCGGATGCACCTAATGCAAAGTAATCGAATGCGTGGACAATTGTAAGGCAGATGAACTTGGCCAATCCTCAAACTTGGTCCCTTTTGCTTTGTGTCGATCGGTTTACGTCCTGGTACAGATTCTATCAGGTTTCTAGTCCCTCTTCTCAATTCCAAACTTTGGTTAAAGTTGGTGTGTTTTTATACTCCGTACCGAAGGTACAAAGAGAAAAAGGAAGCATCTCTGACTATATATATTCTTGATCAGCATCAACAGCCGAGTCGATATAGCCATGTCCGTCTGTCCGTCCGTCCGTCTGTCCGTATGAACGCTGAGATCTCAGAGATGGTAAGAGCTAGAGGTTTAAAGTGTATGGAACATATAATTCCTATACTTGCAGGCAGATCAAGTTTAGTTTTAATTTTTGCCACGCCCCCTGCCGCCCCCGCAATTTGAAAAAACCTCGATATTCGAGTTATAAGCAAAAGAAATAATTACGATGGGCAGCACTGTCCGATATCGTTTTGGGCAGCACTTACACAGTTTGTGTGACCCCACACCTAAAAGTTTTCATTTATGTACAATCTTTGTACATTTGCAGTCGGGCTTGACCGACTTTCTAACTTGTTTAAGAATACTTTTGGAGTGATAACGGCTCCCCTAGGTACACCGAGAATATAAGTCCGTTATAAACGTTCCAAATCATTAATCATTCGTTGACGCAAGTCTATCAAGCACGCTTGTTCTCAAATTATGAACATTGGAATACGAATGGATATTCTAACAAGTGCTGAATATGCTGCTGCCTAATACCACCGTAATCCGTAGGATTCGGACATTTCTTTACACTTCTAGAACCTATTCCAGTTTTGGTTAATTTATTTATTTATGGAAAACAAATAAAAACTTTTGTCAGCTATGCTTTCTTTGGTGAATCGAACTTGGAACCTTGCGCTGAACACAAATGGAAATCCATCTCAGCGCAATGCATAGTCGCGTACGCAACGATCCTGCTAATATTCATTGTATGGTGGTTTAATGAAGATCATGTTTTAAGAACGTATTACAATTAAGATAGTTAGCCAGGTTAAATTTAGAAATGCTCGTTTATTTTCTGCTAACTCGTACTGCTTATCGAATTTAACAACTTTGATCTCAACATTATCTATTTTGCAGATGTGAACAATACGGATAGCGATACGATTACCTCGGAACCATCTCGCGATAGCCTCAAATCGCGCGATTTAAAGGGAAGCTCAACGATGGACAGTAATAGCAATTCCCTACAAACCCTTTCGGCTAAAAACACGAGGGCATCCTCCTCGATATCAGCCAACCACAACGATGTGACCACACAGCTGATGCATCTGATACACAGTTTGAACAGCCCGCCGAGTATACATGAGGCGGAACAAATGTATCGGGCTCAGATAGTGCCATGCACCTGCATTGTCACTGAGGAAATGCCAAATGCCACAGTGGCTGATCAACCGGCAGTGGAGAACGAAACGACTGATCGTAGTGGGCCAACCATTGAGCAGTCTATGCAGATGGAGGACACAAAGGTTAAGGTCGAGCGACCTCCGGCTGATGAGAAGACAACTCCGCCAACGATGGTATTACCACAGAAACCAATTAAATCCATTTTCGATTTAGATTTTGATGAGGACAATGATCCCTTGCACTCCATAGTCCACAATAGTCGTCAGCCCGCCACTGAAGTGGCAAACGCAAGCGAAAATACTGTTAAACCCATGATAAATGTCACAGTTGAGACTGTTCCGGCAGAATTAGACGGCCAGCTGGATCAAGAGAACACTGAGGTGGTCGTGCCAGTTCCTCTGCCTGTTTTTACAGTTCACGAAGATGCCGAATGCCTGGCCAAGCGACGTTTATATGAGCAAACCAATCAAGTGACCAATTTTCACATTAATGCCTTGCATAACTATTTTGTGCCAAATATCAACGGCAATTGGGATGGCATACCCCTCAAGTCCACATTAACTGACTTCCTGTGCACCCTGGAAGCCTATGAGGTGACCGATGGTCATGATGTGGTACCCAAATACGGTTCGCTGACATACGAACGCATACGCAAGGACCTCAGCTGCCTGAAGTGGGCCAAAAACCTACGCTGTCGGGCTGTTAAAACATTCATACCGCCGTTTTTAGGTGTAGCCAAATGCTTACCCACATGTCGGCGGGCCAAACGAAGGCGACTCCAAGAGGCGAGGCCCGCGATCTCAAGTAAACAATTGCCAAAACCAAACAGAACCCACTCTGACAGTCCCAGCCCACTAAAAGTGGATATCGATCTAGGTCTCGTTGAAGCCGCTGAAGTGGATATCGATATGCTAAGCTCCAATAATTCACCCGTTGAAAACAACCGCAGCTACAATTTACTGAAGTTGGCCGACAGCGAAAATTATGCCTTGAACGCGTCGGCCGAAAACGATATCGGGAGTCGCTGCAGCAGCAGTTGCAGCAATTCCAGCCTAATCAAAACTCAACAAACCATTAATGAAAAACTAAGGAATCGCCGTTCCCAAACCGAACGCAATGTGATAGAACGAAATCGCAAAAAGCGCAGAAAAACCAGAGAAGCCAAGAAACCGCGCATCAAAAGAATCAAAATTGCCTTCAATGGTATGGTGGCTAGTCAACGGCAAATCTCCCATTTAAGTAGTAGTAACAATAGCAGCGATAGCGAATCGGACTCCAGCCATGGGGAAGAGGAACAGAGTGCCAACTGCACCGATGAGGAGGATGAGGAACCCGACTGCTCCCACAGCCCCTCAACCACGCTGGATAGCCTGGCTTTGGAGGAAGATGGACTTTTGGATAATGAACATGACTATGACCACAGCAACGATGAGGAGTATGCCATTGTACAAAGGCCCCTGGGCAGTGGTGGCATTAGTAGCAATCACATTGTGCTGACCATTAAGAAAACGCCCAGCAAAATCAATTCTCCTGCCAATTCCATGTCAAACATTTCGCCCTTAACTGGAGTATGCCAGAAGGACTTGAGTAGTTTGCCTACAGTTGAAGTCTTACATCTGCAACAGGAGCAACCAGCATCCAATCAGAGAGCAGAGCCTTTAAAAAATGAGGACCAATGTTCACGTTTGGCTTGCTTGGCCAGCTATCGAAATCGCTATCGACGCCGTCGCCGTCGAAGATCGGAACATCATCTAGACTTGGAGCTAAAACATTTATTTCACAAAAAGAAGGAAGAAAATGCCTCAAATCCGTTGAAACTGCATAACAAATTGTTTTTTAAGGAAGAATTGTGCAGGTGGAACCCATTGGGTCAAAAGGAGAGGATTATAAATTATAGTAGCAGCAGCAGCAGTAGCAGCAGTTCAAGCTATGATGACTATGAAACCGACTCTGAGCCCCCGGGGGGCAATTCCCAGAATAATGAATTAAGCATTGAGACTGATATAAAAGCCACAGTATCGAAGGACACTGGAACAACAGCTGAACCTGATGTTTTGTCAAGTGACTACGAAGATAGTGACGAAGTATTTAGCAATACCAAGATCGATGTGGACATCGATAAACTCAACGAATTGCCTTCAAACGACAATGGCATGCTTTTAACTTTCAATTCGATTTGCGTGCACCCCCCGGCCCCGGAGTACCAAACCGCATCCCCACTGGAGTCCTCCCTACAAAACGAGAATTGTGATGATGTTAATAATCTATGCTATAATAATAATAACTTAGACGTAATTAAACATAGTCTAGCACCTAGCCCCATCCTTAACGATAATAGCAGTCTTAAGAATGTCACTAGTAGTAGTCATACCACCTCCTCCAGAGTCTTAGCCAACCTCAATAGTAACCAGCACAGTACCATACGGCCCGAGTACAAAACTGGTATCCGAGCGATTCCACCGGACGGAACCAAGCAGCCGGAAGAGGCGCGTCTCCAGCAGTTCAAGGAATGGCACCAAGTACTCCAGCTGCAGTCGTACAATGACGAACCGCTGATAGTTCTGCCATATGTGGTGCTCGAATGAACCAATGCAACTGGTGTGGGTGAATGAAAGCATGGATATCAATTAGGAAGGAGCAAATTTAATTCTTAAGAACAAACTCTTCGATTTTGAAGCACTTTGTTTTAGTTTTTATTCGTTTTTTTTTTATGGTTAAAGCTCACCATAACAACACACATCCAAAATTAGTTAATCACCTACCCTAATTAAGTGAACATTTACACAATATTTTGTTACATTCTATTGTTGAAACCATTATGCATCTATCTATAAATATATATATATATTTTTGAAAATACATAACACACTCAAAAACGTACAAGTTAAACAAAAATGAAATGTACATGAACTGTAAATAAAATAGTTATACACCTGATTGTGTGCTTTGTATATCTGTTCTTCGATTGTATTGCACTCCACCCTGTTCCCAAATACAAATTGGTTCAAAAAATGTCGATACAGACCAGGCAGTTGGTACTTAATATATAGCCAATCCGCAATCGATAGATTGCACCTTAGATGTGAGAGAATCAAAGTTTAGAATATTTGTATGTTTAGGTTCGAAATAAAACGGAATAGTCACCTTTTAAAATTCCCGAGTTATTTTTATGTAGGAACAAAGTATTTTCAAAGATCTCGCCTCACGTCTTTCTTCCAGAATTTGATTGAACAAAGAGAACGGCCCCTATGTTCAATGTGTTTTAAATAAAAATGACTTTGCTCAGAACTGACATCAATTGACTTTGGTGAAGTATTGACAAATACTGCAAACCAGAAACCCGTATTAGAAAACTAAGATTGATTCCACAAGTTTACAAATTAAAACATATTTTGCGATCCCGAACATTAAGCAGCCGATCCCGATGTAAAACAGTGTGCTGTGTCCGAAAACCAAGACCACAAATTTTTAAGTGGGTCCGTTTTAGATGTAGCTTTAGAAAAATGTGAATTTCTTCAGTAAGGGCTAATTGATTTTGAAACGGATAATTTTCTTGAAAGTTAATTGAATGAGCTATTAATCATTCATACACCACTTTTTAATCCGATAATTATGGAGCCCACTTAAAGCATATGAAGGAGTAGAGACCAACTGCTCACTTTAAACGACAAATCACCATAGAGTAAAGAGAGATAGAGGGGAAGATTGAGACGGCTCTCAAAATGAGGCGCGTTAAGTAACAGTACGAGTTAGATACTTTCATTATTGCCAGCATTTCAACATGTTGCTAGGTTTTTTAACACAGATAGGAAAACACGGTGGTTAGAGCGAGACGGACATTGTGTTGACTGTACTCATAGAGCGATAATAACAAAAAACAGCTGATTATCTTGCTGTTAAGTTTGTTGCGGGAGCGACAATAAATACAAATATTTCGCTGTTAAGTTTGTGGCGGCAGAGCAATCTTTCACTCTAGAAATATTTACTCTATGAAATCACGACTGACTCTTTAATACTTTCTGCTTCGTTGCTTCGAAGAATCGCTTCCATATTTGAGTGTGCAAGTGAGACAAAAGACATTTACAGGGATGGACAAGCCACTTTTGCTACGTATGATACTTAAACTAAATAATATTGCACATTAATTAATATTAGTCCTTGATACTACTGCAATACATAAAAAGAATATAATTTTTAAACATTTGCAAAGTGTATATTAATTTTCGCAGAAGTTTGCAACGCATAGAAATATTAATTTCCGACCTCATAAAATAAATATATTCAATTTCTGTATTCCGGCTGGTCTCACCTCTATATTCTTGATCAGGACGACTAGCTGAATTGATTTCCGCCTGTCTGTCTGTTTTTACGTGAACTAGTCCCTCAGTTTTGAAAAGCTGAAATTTAGCACAGTCTTCTTTTTACTGCACGCTAAGAATATGTTGAAATAGCGCGGATCCGATTACTATTTCTTATAGCTGCCATAGAAGAAATCGGTTAGACAATATGATTTACGAGGAAACTTGAACTCATTTATGAATAATACATGTTTTTAAACTGTTTTGCAAAATTTGTCCAAAGTCGAGTGACTGCATCGTATAGCTGCCAGAGAACCAATCGGTCGGAAAATGGGTTTTTGTGGGAAAACTTTTTGGATTTTGATGGTAGGATGGTCGAGCGAGTTTTTCAAGTGTATTAGAACTTCCGCACAGTGGAAGCTAGCCTTGCCCTCTCGCTATTAAAACCGAGCCTGCGTGCGTCCGTCTTGCTACCAATCAACACCTGTATGAATGCCAAAAAAAAAAAGAACGCATATTCGATTAATTATTGCATATTTGTTTTTATTTTCATTGCCATTACACGATTATTATTCCGTATTTTTGTGTCAATCGCTCGTAAGTTACACACGAGAGCAAGCGAGTCCGCACCACTTGAGTGAGCAGCTTGAGTGGTTTAATTGGTGTTGGTTTAGTTGAGGATGCCAGCAGCTGGTCACTCAAGTGGTGGAACTGGCTTGAGTCGCTTTTGCTACGGTCAGTTGTGAGTTATACATAGAACGTAAAAGTATGAAACTATTGTACATTTCGATTACATATTCCCTTCCTCCCTCTCTCGACTATCGTTTATCGCTAAGGTTTAAGTGGTTAAAGTGTGCTGCGAGAATTGTTGATGTTGATTTTGGATGAAGTGCGGCGAATGAAGGCGATGGAGCAGTCTAGTTTGTTGGTACAGTCGTTTCATTGGGCATCGCTTAGGCATCCGCACTGTGCACATTCACCGAAAACGCACACAAACTTTCGCCCTTCTTGGCCACAGCCTTGGCCTGGTACTGACCCACATCGTCCATGTTGCACTTGGCCACAGCGAAGACATAGCGGTTGGCGTCTTTGGTGAACGAGTAGCGGGAACTGCTCTCGTCTATGGGCTTGCCATCCTTCAGCCACACCAAATTCAAGAGCTCCGCATCGAAGGCACACTCGAATTTGGAGCTCTCACCCTCCACAACCGAAACGGAAATGGGGAATTGCGTAAATGCCGGCTGCTTGGGCTCATCCCCCGGAACGGTGACATTAATGGTGCAGGTACTGAACGATTCGCCGGCATCGTTGAAGGCCTCGCATGTATAGGTGCCGCCATCCTCAGGGAAGATCTCTGCGATTTGCAGACGATAGATATTCGCCTCGTTTGAGTACTGGAAGTCCTTGCTGGGCTTGATCTCCTTGTTGTTGTGTAGCCAGACCACATCGAAGTGCTTGGCACCAATAATGCGGCACGCCAGTGTCACGGCGTCACCGTCCTTGACGAAGCGCGACTCTAAGTGGCTGACTATTTTCGGTGGCTTGTCGCTGCCGGCCACATGACGCTTGCTGGCGTTCTTGTCCAGAGCTAGAAATCAAATGTACATATTGGGTTAGGAGAAATGAGCCAATTCGGCGACTACTTGTCATACGTACGCTTGACAGTTAGTTTGCATTTGGTTTCGACGGCGCTAATCGAATTAGTTGCCGTACAAGTGAACACTCCCTCGTCCTCGGGGAACACTTCGTTGATCGTTAGCGTGGCAATGCCGTTTTTATATTTCAAGTCCATAATGTCCGAGGAGGCAATGGACTTGCCGTTCTTTGACCAGGTGATCTGTGGCTCTGGGTCACCCTTAACGTGACAGGTTAACACCAATTGCTCGCCATCGCGTATGATCAGATCATGCAGTGGCTTCGTGAACTCCGGCTTGCACATTAACGAATCATCGGGCGGAACTGGGGGTTTCAAAAAGCATTAAGGATGCGTTAGCGCTAGGCGGCGTTAACTGAGTAGTGAATACATACGGATCAACTCCTTGGTGGCACTACGAGATCTTGATGGGCTGCCGGGAGCCTGTAAGCTGTTGGCTGCGTATTTCTTCTTAGTTGAAATGCTATTCTGTGTGGTTGAGGAACTTGAGCTTGTTGTGGTGGTTGTGTTGCCAGCCTGTAATTCGCGTAAGATGGTTGGGATTTAAAAAGGGATTGCTATTGAACTGCAAACGGCATGAACTTGCCTTGGTTTCCGATCTGTGCGCTGAGGTCGAAGAGCTGGTAAACTGGCGTGTCGTTATAATTGGCGGTGGTGCTGGTTTGATGGGTTGCTCTATGTACTTGCGATCTGCGACAGTGGGAAATATATCAAATACAGTTGTAGTTTACATTCCTGATCAAAATAACACTTTGAACTCGAGGACAGGGAAGGGTCAATGGAAAATTTTAGTTAAATTGTTGGAGTTGAGGATTAAAAGGATTCACTAAAGACTACTTCAATCAATACTTTTTGAATACAAGTATGATCAAAAATATATATACTCGAAACACAGGCAACTCGAACAAGATCATTGAAGCAAGAGTTGGTCCAAAATACCCACATCTCAGGTTGGTATATATACAGGGTATATCTGAACCCATAAAAATGGATAAAAGCGGTACCGTGAAGTTCTTTTAATTTCGTTTTTATTCTTCTAGTCAAGATCGTCAAGATCGAAATCCTTATTACCGATAACCGCATTTCAAGTACGGTCATAATCAGAAGGGCTTCGGCAATTCAACTTCAGGTGTCCAATTCCAAATCGGTCTTAGCTTAGCTTTTGAGTCCAGCATGAAATTCCGTAATCTCAAGTCTGGGGCAAGAAGAAGGCCTATCAATTGTTGATTCTCAGTAAAAATGAATGCAACGAAGAAAGTCGGTCAAGCCCGACCGAATTATGCCCTGTACCTGATAATGTTAATATGCCCTTGAAGTTCATAAGGCAACAGAATGTTTAGACAAAAAACAAGTAAGAAAGTCGGTCAAGCACGACTGTAATGTACTCTGTACCTGTCAAAGTTTGTGTATAACCGACAATTTGTAAGTGTTTGAGCACACAAACTGTGTAAGAGGCGCCTATCACGAGTGCGGGCAGTGCTGACAATCGTAATTATTTGTTTTGCATATAAGTCGACTATCGTTTTTCTGATCTGGAAACGGTGTACTGGGGATCATTAAGTAATGGAGATTAAAATATATGTCCAGAAGGTTCAAACTATCTATCTTTAAAATTGTAGGAGATTTGAGGGTTTTTCAAATTGTGCGGGTGGCAACTCTACTATCGTTCATCTAATCGGAAAACGATGTAAGGGGATTCCATAAGATATGATGTGTACAATATACATCTAGAAGGTTCGAACAACCTATCTCCATAATTGTGGAATATATGACGTTTTTTTACCCGTTACTCATAGAGTAAAAATGAAATACTAGTTTCGTGCAAATGTATGTAACGGCCAGAAGGAAGCATATTCTTGATCAGCATCAATAGTCAAGTCGATAAAGACATGTCCGTCCGTCAGTATAAACACCTACATCTCAGAGATTATAGGAGATAGAGCTACAATTTTTTCAGTGTACACATGTATCGTCCTGCACGCAGATAAAGTTTGTTTCAAATTTGTGCATCTGCCGTTGCAGTATGGAATGCAGGACTCATATCATTTAAAAATGTCATCTCTCATGAGCAGGGTGTCAAACCGGAACCCGAACCGGAACCGTATACCGAAAAGAACCGATTGAAACTCAGAACCAGAACCGGAACCGTTATTATTTATTTTTTGCGTACCGGTATTTCGGAACCTTTATTTTTGGAACCGAAATGACCGAAAAGAACCGAGGTAAAGTTTATTATGTTTAATTTTCCTTCTTTATAACTACATTTTGTTGTGTAGGTTGCTACCATTTCTATTATATCTTCGGATTAAAGGATTTTTAAATTATATATTTTTCGGTTTTCGGAAATAAAAACCAAGGTACCGGTACGGAACCTTATACCGAAATAAACTAGAACCTAAACAGAACCTTTTACCGAAACATTAGTTTCGGTACGTAGCAGAACCAGAACCAGAACCGGAACCGAAATTCGATTCGGTTTGATTCCCTGCATTCTAGACATATATTTTAATCATCATTACCTATCGATCCGCCATACATCATTTCCCGATCAGATAAGCTATAGAACAGTTGCCAGCCCCGCAATTTGGAATAAACCTCATATCTTCCCCAATTTGGGCATGTTGTGATCTAATAAAATATTCTTAAATAAACCTTACCCTGACTAACGGGTATATCAAAGTCGAGCAGGGCCGACTTCAACTTACGCTCTCGTTTTACTTGAGTGTTGAGAGATGGCTGACAACATAGCTATACGTTTTTTTTACTTCATTGTTGGGAGAATTAAGGGAGTGGGCTGAGGTTTAAACACTCTGGTTTCAACACAAGCTGGAAAATCTTTTCATGGCTAACTTAGTTTGCAGCTGATGCCAATAGCCGGTAAAGGTGGCTGTTTGTGTAAACATTTTTTTAAACTTTCTTACTACTAACGTACAGTCAGCCAGCTTTCAGCGAAAGCACTTGAAACCCTTATCTCGATACTTCTTTAGATGCATGTTAAGTTCGCATGTGTTTTTTTTCGAATGAGTATTAGGTGCATGCTCTGGGGAAGGTAAATAATAAATATACGTGTACAGCTAATTGTTATCAATTACCTCCTGAGTAAAGGAAGTTGTGGGCAAGCTCTGCTTGCTCAGGCGTAACCCATTCTCCTGGGGAATATTTTCAATTGGTAAATTTCAGTAGAAGGCAGATAATATAAAATGTTTTAGGTGTTTATAAAATAATGGGCGCTCGCAAATTAAGATTCCTTGGTTCTTTCTTGTGAGCGCCTATAATTTTTGGGTATCAATGTATCATGTGTATGTACCAGGATTTTTTAAAGGTCACCGGTGGTGTGTTCCCACCTGCGATAGTGTCAACGATCAATCGCAAAAAAAGTAGATCTTTTGGTCTGTCTTTGGGCTTACATTTATGGTAACCTGATCGGGGCTCACTTACCTTCAACAATGACAACGCACTCGGTCTCGTCTGTGCCATGACAATTGGTTGCCTTACAAGTGTACTTGCCCGAGTCTGAGGGCTTGCAATCAATAATTTCCATGGTAACAACGCCATCTGAGTGGGTCATGGCATACTCGTATTTGCTTAGCTCACGGCCATCCTTGTACCATTTGACGGTGGGCACTGGCTTGCCGCTTAGGCAACAAAGCAGCTTGCAGGTGTCGCGAGCCTGCATGACGCGTGGACGCAATAGGAATGTAAAACTGGGGGCCGACTCAGACTCCTCCTGCCAGAAGGTGTACGGTAGGGGTTCGCGTCTGCGAACTGGAGTCGATTCGGTGCGATATCTGGGCTGTTCTTTCGGCAGTGGATGGACATTGAGGAAAACGACTTCCTCGCGGGAGCCATAGTGATTCTCGGCGCGAATTATGTACTCGCCGCGATCATCAAGCTTCACGCGATTAATAATGAAATAATAGTCATCGCCGATATAGCGCTTCATGAATTTAACACTTTGGCGCAAATCGATGTTGTTGTGCGACCAGGTGAGTGTAGGGGTGGCAATCGCTATGCAGCGGCAGTAGAACTTGACGCTTTGGCCCTCATAGCAGAACTGTGACGAGGGCCGTATGACAAATCGTGGCGCTGCTTGGCGACGATCGAAAACGGCATCGTGTATTTTGTATTTCTCCATTAGCAACTTGCGCAACGACGAATACTCTGATAGGCGACCAATGGGCAGCAGATACTTCTCGAATTCCTCGTACTTCTTGCGCAACTTGTCGCGATAGGCCAGATAACGGTCGCGCGCTATCTTCTGTGTCAGATCGCTATGATCTCCGGTAAGCCAAGGATGCAATAAACACTCGTGAGCGGTCATGCGTTTTTCCTTATTTGCCAACAGCAGCTTGCGTATAAAGTCCTTGCCCTCCTCGGATATATGTCTAAATGAATCCACATCGAAGTCCCAGTCGCAGGCCTTAACGTTCTTTAGAGTTTGCACATCGTTGTCGCCAGCAAAGGGAGACAGTCCACTAAGTCTAAAAGAGCAGAAGAACAAAAGTTGGTTAATCTAGCTAAACTAATTTCTGATAGATAGGCTCAATATTAAGTTGCTTAAATTTTGATTCAATATACTGTTCTATGCTATGCTTAGATTAACTCATTTATATCAGTTGCCGTACTTACAGAACATAAGCCAGTACGCCAGTGGCCCACATGTCCGTGTAGAAACCAACCGGTTCTCTATTGACAATTTCAGGGGCGGCAAACTCGGCTGTTCCCGTGGTGATCTTGACAACTTCGTTGGGATCCAAACGGGTAGCCAGGCCGAAATCAATTAGCTTGACACTTGTGCTAGAGCGGGTCTGGCACATAATATTCTCTGGCTTAATATCCAAGTGTATGATGTTTTTCTCGTGCATGTGTCGTATGCCCTCGCAAATCTGTCTCATGTAGTTGATAACCTCGGCCTCAGTCATAATATATCCTTCTGCCGTAATGCGCTCAAATAATTCCCCACCCGATAAGCTAAAAAATGAGAACGATTAGAAAATACATTTCGAAATGTCTGGGTACACTTACAATTCTAAAATGAGAACCATTTCTTCGTCATCTTCGTATGCGTCGTGCAGATTGATTAGTTTCTGGTGATGCAGCTGATTCATAATGTCGATTTCACGACGTATCAAGTCTTTTTCAACAGCATGCGATACGGGTATGAACTTGGCCGCAAATATGTTTCCTGTGCTGCGTTCACGGCAACGGTGCACTACACCAAACGCACCAGTGCCAATTTCCTCCAGTATATCGTATTTATCGTAAACACTTTGTTGCGAAATCTCCACCGGCTGCGGCACAAACTTCGAGTATATGTCAAACACATAGGAATCGTAATCCTTAATGGGACCGTCAGCCTTGCCGCGCACTTTCTTGCCATTTGCGTCGAGCTCCCATTTCCGCTCGGTTGGTTTCTTTTTGATTGATTCTTTAGTCTTAATAAGTGTGCTAATTTCTGATGAATCCGAACGACCATAAACGTTATCGGCAAAGATACGGAAGTCATACTCCTTGCCTGGTGTCAAACCAGTAATGGCCATTGAGGTGAAGCGTGTGTTACCCACACGAATCCAGGATGAGAGTGGATGCTCACGACGCTCAACATAGTAATTTGTTATGTCGCTGCCACCATCCCAAACGGGAGCTTTCCAGCTCAAAGATAACGAGTCGGTGCCGATGCTCTCGATAAGTGGGAAACGCGGAGGATCTGGACGATCGCTGATTTGGACTTGAATTATGGCCGTGTCCGAGCCAAGCTCATTTTCGGCTGTGATTCTGTATGGTCCGGAGTCCAAGCGCGAGCCATCGCGTATGGTCAAAATGGCATGTCGCTCTTTCACCTCTACATTGTAGTGACCGCCAGACTCGATGTGCTCGCCTTCCCTCACCCAGCTTATGCGTGGCTTGGGGAAGCCGGTGAATGGTATTTTGATTACCACATTTTCGCCCTTATCGAAATAGGCGGTGTCTCGGAACCGGGGTGGCACATTAAGTTTGGGCGCAGCTGTAAATAAAAGAATAAATGGTATCGATCAGAGGTTAAACCCCGACACTACTACTTACTCATTATGGCCAGAGCGGCCCGAGTTGACTTGGCCCCAGCCTTGTTAACAGCACGGCACACATATTCATCAGCATCCTCACCAAAAACATCGTTAATGTTGAGGAAATGATTGTCACCCTCTGAGTAAATATGATAGCGAGCTCCGGTTGTGATCTCCCGAGCTCCCTTATACCAAGTGATAGTTGGTCTCGGCACGCCCGTTATTGTGCAAGTGAATTGGGCATTGTGATTCTGAATGCAGTTGGCATCGCGTAGCGGTTTCACAATCAATGGAGGCGTTGCCGCCTTTGGATCTATTATCTTGACCGCCTGGGAGGCAGTCGAGGCCTTGGACAGGCCAGCCACATTCTGAGCGAAGACCCGGAACTCGTACTGACGGCCTTCGATCAGATTGGGGCAGTTTACTTGATTAGCAGCGCAAATAGTAGCGTTAACACGCTGCCATGTGTCGCTGCCAACTTCACGCTTATCAATCCAATAGCCTTGAATGTGAGCACCGCCATCCGATTCCGGTTTGCTCCATTCCAAATGCACAAAGTCGCCGCCAACTTCAGTGATTTGTGGAATGCCTGGGGGTGAGGGCGGATCGATCGGGGCCTTTGCGCGGATGGGGTTTAAGCCCTCCAGCGGTGGACCCATACCGTTTTCATTAACTGCCATGACGCGGAATATATATTCTTGGTTTTCAATTAGTCCCTGTACATTGAAGGACGTGTCCTTGCAGGAGCTAGACACCGTTATCCAGTGCGGAGAGGATACGTCTTTCCGTTCGACCACATAATGCGTTACGCGCAGGCCACCATCATAGGAAGGTGGACGCCACGCTAGGACACAGGAGTGCTTATTGATGTGCGAAACTCCCATGGGGCCAACAGGTGCTGAGGGTAGTCCAGTAATACGGACATCAAACTGTCCGGTGGCACTGCCAGAGTCATTTGTGAATTCAATTTGATATAGACCGGCATCGCTCTTGACTATATCTCGAATGAATATCGCTACATAATCATCAAAGACGGTAAATTTAAAGTGTGACTCATCCACGTTGTCGGAGATGACCTCGTTATTCTTTGAGATTTTAATGTTCAACGGTTGGTCACCGGAATAGTAAACCTTGATTTTTGTATTATCTCCTTCGGGCAAATACAATTCACTGGGACATCTATTAATAATCGGAGGCGATCCTATTTTCAGATAGCCGGATGTGTGCACAAATCCGAGTGAATTGATCGCCTCGCATGTGTAGTCACCATCATCGCCGGATTGTACATTTGAAATGTGCAATCTAAAGACGCCATCCTTAGCATCGCAGGTGATGCGTCCACCGCCCATTTGGATTTCCTTGCCGTTGCGAAGCCATCTAGCGGTAGGGCTCGGCTTACCAGATGCGGCGCACTGCAGTGTAAAGTCTTTGCCGCATGGAGCAATTCTGTCCTGCAATCGCGAAATCCAGTCCGGTTTTTCTCCACCCAGTACTTCACAAACCTTGATTGGCATTGTACATAGGCTTGGCTCCGAACGTCCGGCCGCATTAACGGCAAACACCCGGAACTCGTAGTCACCCATTTCAATCAGGTTAATAACCGTGTACTCGGTGTCCATAACATTGTAGTCGTTGCACTTAACCCATACAGCACCACCGATGTCTCTACGTTCGATAATATAGCCAGTGATACGGGAGCCGCCATCGCTCATGGGTTTCTCCCATTTCAAGTCCACATAGTTCTTACCAACCTTAGTGACTTGAGGCGTTCCCGGTGGCGAGGGCACATTGAATTTACCCTTCAGCTTGAATCTGAGCGATGGTGGTGAAGGCTTACTGAAACCGGCTGCGTTCTTGGCCTTGATGCGGAACTCATATTCGCATCCATTGGTTAGGTTGTACAATTGGTATTTGGTGTCCTTAATTAAATATTCATAAGTATTCCAGGCGGAATCGTTCACCAGATCTCGGTATTCAATTTGATAGCCTTGTATACGGGAACCACCATCACTAGCAGGTCGTGTCCATATCAAGGTCACATTGCCAGAGTCCCAATCGATGACCTTGGGCTGTCCAGGTTCATCCGGTACTGTGAATTGATGCTTGGCAACAATCGGATCAGTCATGTCCAGTGGGTCGGACAATCCATATTGGTTCTCTGCACGCACACGGAAGTGGTACTTATGATTTGGCTCCAGACCCATCACATCGTAATGAGTGTTGCGCACAAAACTGCTAACCTTTACCCAGGTGCCACTATTATCAAGTTTTTCCACAACATAATTGGTGATCGGCGAGCCGCCATCATCAAGTGGAGTCTTCCAGGCCAGTGTACACGTATCTGGGGTAATATCGTAGGCATTCAGTGGGCCCTGTGGAGGGCCTGGCCTGTCCACAACTGTTACGTGACATGAAGCAGTGTCGGAGCCCTTGCTGTTGGTAAGTGTAATTGTGTAGGAGCCGGTCTCTGAACGTTTGGCGGACTTGTTGTAATAAACTGAACTATAGTCATCAGTATCAAAGCGAATACGTTCATCTGCACTAACTTCAAGGCCGTTGATGTTCCACTGTGGTGTGGGGCGGGGATTCGCGTGATAAGGAACGGTTATATGGAACTCTTCACCGGCAATTACTGTCATATCCCGAATTGACAGATCCGATGTGATCTTCGGAGCATGGGGCGGTCTGCGACAGTATATAAGGTCACTGGATGCACTGAAGGGCGATTGTCCGGCCGCATTGACAGCGGCTACCCTAAACTCATACTCTGCATTCTCAATTAAATTTGGTATCTTGCAAGTCAAGTCTGGACACAGGGCATGAACGGCCTTGGTCCATTTATCCTCGCTCAAAAGACGTTTTTCGATTATGTAACCAGTAATGGGAGATCCACCATCATGCTTAGGCTTAGACCAAGCGATGGTAATGCTGTCCTCCGTTGAGTCAATGCCGCGCGGTATGCCAGGAGCATTAGGAACATCAAATGGATGTCTGGCGCGTATGGGCTCAGATGTATTGGCCGGGTCAGACTGGCCATACTTATTTTCCGCAATTACGCGGAAATCATACTCTTTGTTGATTGTTAAGTTACGGACACGTATAAACGGAACAGTGCAGAAGCTACTGACTTTGGTCCAAGTGGACGAACGAGCTTCCTTCTTCTCCACAATATAATTTTGTATGGGCGAGCCGCCATCATCCTTGGGCGGATTCCAGTACAAAGTCAGCGAGTCTCCAGCAAACTCATCGGCGCGCATATTGGTTGGTGGTTTTGGTCTATCCAAAACTTTAACATTAATGGTAGCGGTATCAAAACCAGATGGATTCTTCAGCTGGAGACGATATTGACCCGAATCAGAACGCTTCGAGTTTTTGACCACAAACGATGCTGCTTCATCGGTTAAATGCTGGTGCACACGGTTATCATCATCCAAAACGGTATCATTCGAGTACCAGAAAGCACTGGGCTTGGGGAAAGCCACATACGGCACATGAATGCTAAAATCTTCGCCAGCTCGGCAAATAATGTCACGCACTCCACCCAGATCCATGCATGGCTTATTCGGTTGCTCCTCAATTGTAATTGGTTGCGAAGGCTTCGAGGGATTCGAGCGTCCAACATCGTTTTCAGCAATGATGCGGAATGAGTACTCTTCGCCTTCTTTTAGATTAGGAACTGTATATACTGTTGAATTGGTCGGTATATCGTTAACTGGCGTCCAATCCTTTGAGTTCTTTGGCCGCACTTCCACATAATAGCCCTTGATTCTGGACTTCCCATCATTCCGAGGCGGGCGCCACGACAAAGTGACACTATCCTTGGTGATGCGATCTGGCTTTGGTGGTTCTGGTGGATCTGGACGATAGCGTTGCAGCTCTGCTGTCATTGGGTCCGATGGCTTAGATGGTTTGCCAGGGCCTGCTTCGTTCACCGCAATTACGCGGAACTCGTAGCGAGCGCCTTCGCGCAAGTCGGGTACTGTATAGCTCGTATTTGGTGTTGGATAGTTATTGCATTTAATCCATTCACCGCCGCGCTCTCTGCGCTCAACAATATAGCCGGAAATTGGCTTGCCGCCGCAATAGTCTGGTGGATGCCACTCCAGACTAGCTGAATTTGGTGTATGTGACGCGACTTGTGGCTGGGATGGCTCTCCTGGTGGGTCGAATGGAGATTTCGCCACCACTGGCTTACCTTCAAGGGCATCGGACACACCATAAATGTTTTCAGCTCTGACGCGGAAAACATATTTCTTGCCTTCCGTTAGACCCTTGACGGTATAATTTGTCTTCGGGCAATAGCCCGGAACCGGCTTCCAATCATCTACTCCAAACTCGGAGAACTCAATAACATACCCGCTTATGTCACTACCACCATCATCTTTCGGTGGATTCCATTGCAGCGATATGTGATCGGGTGCGGTGTCAGTGTAAGTCAGTGGTCCTTCTGGTGGCGCAGGCTTGTCAACCACAATTACCTCAATATCTGCCGAATCCTTGCCAAACTCATTGGTGGCAGTCACTGAGTATTTGCCAGCATCTCTTCGGTTTGAGTCATCAATGCGGAAAATAGTTCGCTCAGAGTTTGTGTCTTGCGAGATACGTTGGCTCTCCGGCAATTTCATATCGCAGCGCTTCCACTCGATGGTGGGAGTCGGAGCACCGGATATAGGTATATTCACATTAATCGGTTCACCGGCTCTGACCTTAATCCGCCTGCCTACTAAGCCATCCAGATGCAGTCTTGGTTTTTCTCGCATGGGACGAGCATCGAATGTGGCTGACGGTTCTGAGGGCTTGCTGTTACCAGCTGCATTAACGGCCGATACTCTGTATTGATACTGATGGTTCGGGGAGACTCGGTCGTCATTATATTCAGTGGTTGGCACGGGTTCGCCATTAATTTTAATCCATCGTCCTGTATTGACATCGCGACGCTCAATATCGTAGCCGAGAATGGGAGAACCACCATTGCTAATGGGTTGTTTCCACTTGATGGTAATGTGATCCTTGTCGCTATCGGATAGTTCTGGTTTGCCAGGTGCACCGGGCACAGTATATTGGTTTTTGGCCACAACAGGTTGTTCGGAGGTCAGTGGATCGGAACGTCCCTGAAGGTTTTCCGCCATTACTCTAAACTCGTACTTAGTACCCTCCAATAAACGTGGAACAACAGCATGATTATATTTTGCATTCACATAGTTAACAGCTGGCACCCATCCACCACCGTGGGTTAGGTCGCGTTTCTCAATAACATATGCCGATATCTCGGAGCCACCATTATCCTTGGGAGGCTTCCACGATATCGTTACCGAGTTTGCTGTTATTTCTTCATACTCTAATGGACCGTCCGGTGGTCCGGGTCGATCGAGCACTATGAGTTCAAAACTTCCCTCGTCTATACCAGAATCATTGCGCAGAAGTAAATGGTAAATTCCCGAATCGGAGCGTTGGCAATTTACGGTGTGCACCACAGTGTGGTGTCCAATCGATGTAATGGTTGACCTGTCATTCGATTTCAATTGATTGTTTTTATGTGTCCAGATCGCCTCAGGTGCGGGCTCACCAATAAAATCAATATCTACATGGAAAATAAGTCCAGCCTTGATGCGCACTTCATGGAGAGGTGTTATTATTTTAGGTGGCAAGTATCGTGGTTTTGCCATTATCATGTCGGAAGGCTCAGATGGCTCTGATTGACCGGCTTGATTGACAGCAATTACTCTGAACTCATACTCTTGTCCCTCGACAAGTTCTGGGACCGTAGCTGCAGTTTTATTTGGCGGAACATGCAGCACGTTTGTCCAATAGGGACTGCCCTTCTCTTTCTTCTGTATAATGTATTCAGTTAGAGGCGCACCACCATCAGATTTTGGTGCTGCCCATTGCAGATCGACATGATCACGGTCCCAATCAGTGACACTTGGCTTGCCGGGTGCATCGGGCTCATCGAACTCATTTTTGGCAATAATACTCTTAGAAGCTTCCAGAGGTTCTGATTCACCAATGGCGTTCACAGCTTTCACGCGGAACAAGTATTCTTTGCGGTGAACAAGTCGTGTTACATCATGAACTGGATGTGTGCTCATGCCAGCATCGGACCAAGTTCCTCTGGACAAGTCCATTTTTTCAATAATATAGTGCAATATGGGCGATCCGCCATCATCATCCGGGACATGCCAGGCCAAATGACAGCCATCTCGCGAGATCTTTGATATGTCCAATGGACCCTTAGGTGGTGATGGTCGATCCAGAACGGTTGCATGCGCTGATGCGTCAAATGAACCGTGCTCATTTTTGAGTATCAACGTGTAACGACCCTCATCACTTCGCAGCGCAGATGGAATTTCGAAAGTAAGCTCGTTTTGGAATAGATGGGATTCGCCACGAGAATTCGGTTCTATTTCTTTACCATTATACAACCATTTAATAGAGGGCCTGGGAGAGGCTTCAATTGGCAGAGTCCATCCCAAACGTTTACCGGCATGTACAGTAATATCATTCAGCAGAGACTTGTCAAAGAATGGAGCCAAGTAGCGTGGCTTACAGACAATAGTGCCAGACGGATCGGATGGATCGCTTGGCCCACCACGATTTACGGCAATAACGCGGAACTCATACTCTCCGCCATCGGTCAAGTCTGGTATGTGAGCCTTCAGCTCATCGCCCGGTATAACTGCAGCCCGCTCCCATTGACCAAACTTTGGTCTCTTCTCGACAATGTAGGATGTAATTGGTGCCCCACCATCGCGCTTTGGAGCTGCCCATTCCAGGTCAACGAAATCTTTTCCCCAGTCCACTGCCTGTGGTTGGCCTGGCTTATCGGGATGTGAGTAGGGATCCTTTGCTGTAATCGCCTGCGTCGTTGTTAAAGGTTGCGATTGGCCCTGCTTATTCACAGCCCTGACTCTAAAGTTGTAATCATGATTCTCGATGAGATTGTCAGCACGTATTTCAGTGCCAGCGCATTCGCCAACTGGCACCCAGCGCATGGCCTCGTTATCCATCTTCTCAACCACATAGTGAGTGATTTCGGATCCACCATCATCTTTGGGTGGTCGCCAACGAAGTTGCACTGAGCTCTTGGTGACATCATCATGGCGAATGGGTCCTTCTGGCACAGTCGGCACATCTAAAACGGTTACTTTAACGGTATGCTTATCAACACCGTTAATGTTACGGGCTACTAAACTATAGGCTCCGGTATCAGCTCGTTTTGCATCCAGTATGCGCAACTTTGTGCGATCACTAAAATTGGATATTTTCACCCGATCTGTGTTTATAACCATATTGTCTTCATGAGTCCATTCTTTGCTAGGAATCGGCTCGCCAGAAACTGGCACGTCGAATTCAAATACGTTACCCGCCTTAATCTTAATGTCCAACATAAAGTTGCGATCAATCTTCGGCGCCAGGTTTTTGGCACGCGCAATATGCGGTTCTGTTGCATCACTAGGCACACCAGGACCGGCCTTGTTGACAGCCCTTACACGGAATTCATATTTAACGCCCTCAATCAAATCGGGCACATGACCACTGGTAACATCCCCATCAACATCCGCACACTTTTCCCAGTCTGGTGAATATTTGTCACGCTTTTCAATTATGTACCCACTTATGGGGGAACCTCCGTCACTTTCTGGCCTAGTCCATTCTAAATCAACGAAGTCTTTATCAAAGTCTTTGATAGATGGAGTACCAGGCTTAGTGGGCTCATCGTAGGGATTTTTAGCTTCAATCGAATGTGGTGTTGTGAGTGGATCCGAAGTGCCTTGACGGTTCTTTGCACGAACTCTGAATTTATATTTATGTCCTGGGGTGAGCCCTTTAATCTTGAGATTAGTCGTTGGTCCGTCGGTTTCGCCTGCGGGCACCCAACGGCCAGTTATTTCATCAAGTTTTTCCACAAGGTAGCTATCGATCGGCTGGCCGCCATCATCATCAGGTGGATTCCAATGAAGTGTGCAGCCCTCAGCGTGGACATCATCGACTTTAAGTGGTCCATTGGGCGGAGATGGTTTATCGATTACAGTCACCTTTACTTCAGCACTGTCCTCGCCGTTAGCGTTCTCAGCGTGTACGGTATAGGTACCAGAGTCAGCACGCGTGGCATTTGTTACCTTTAATTTGGTATTATAATCAGCGTGATTGACCTTAACGTTATCTTTCGTGTAGACTTCCTTTTTCTTCAGAAGCCACTTAGTCTTTGGTGCCGGTTCACCAGAGACCTTGCAATCGAATGTGAATGCTTGTCCAGCCTTAATACGCACTTCTATTAGGTTACTGCGATCAATAACAGGAGGCTTATTCCGTGATTTGGCCACAATTGGAGCTGTCGCATCTGAGGGTTCACCTGGGCCAGCGGCATTAATGGCGCTCACCCGGAATTCGTAAGCTTGACCCTCGATTAAATCGGGAACAGTGGCCTTACACTGATCGGCAGGTACTTCAAGAGTTTTTTCCCATTGACCATATTTATCTTTCTTTTCGATCAAATAGCCAGTAATTGGCGAACCACCATCAAAAAGTGGTGGCGTCCAGGCCAAGTCGATGTGATCTTTATCCCAATCAGTTGGTCGTAAGTTTTCAGGCTTCCCAGGCTCATCGAATGGATTCTTGGCAATGATCGATTCCTCACCAACCAATGGCTGGGACTCACCCTCAGAGTTCACAGCAGATACTCGGAACTTGTACTCATTACCAGGCGTTAGACCAATTACATCCGCCTGGGGCTCCGCTGAACGGGCGCACGGCATCCAGCAGCCTGTTTCGGGATCCAGCTTATCAATTTGGAAATAATCGATAGGGGTGCCTCCATCATCGCTGGGGCGCTTCCACTTCAAGTGGCATCCCTCTTTGTGTACATCGGATATTTGAAGTGGTCCGTTAGGAGGGGAAGGCTTGTCAGTAATTACCACATTTATGAGAACACTGTCTTTGCCAGAGCTGTTGGTGGCAGTGACGAGATATTCGCCAGAGTCACCACGTTGTGTCGGTCGAATGACCAATTTCGTATAATAGTCAGGGGTTTCAATGGTTACATTCTTGCCAGATTGCAATGGATAATTCGAAAACTTCCATTCCACTTTAGGTGCTGGTTCTCCGGTAATATTGGCGTCTAGCTTAAGAGCGGTTCCTGCTGATATGGTCACATCGCGCAGATTTCTGCGGTCGATCTTTGGTGCGAGATAGCGAGGCTTTGCAGTAAACGTTTTGCTGGCTTCTGATGGTTCTGATTGTCCGCCCTTGTTCAAGGCTATGACACGGAACTGGTACTCATTGCCTTCGATAAGTCCATTAACGGTGGCAACAGGAGTTGGAGAGTCCGTTTCCAAGGCCTTTTCCCACAATGGGCTGTACTTGTCCTTTACTTCAATGATGTAACCAGTAATAGGTGAACCACCATCACTTGCTGGTTCTGGCCAGGCAAGATCAACTTTGTTTGCGGTCCAGTCGGTGGGCTCTGGTGCTCCTGGCCTTGAGGGAGCAGCTGAAGAAAATATACAAAAATTATTTAAAATTTCTTGTGTTTAATAATTAATTACTTACTAAACGGATCTTTGGCAATAATCGAACCCAATGTCTCCAATGGTTCAGACTCGCCCTCTTTGTTCACTGCCTTTACCCGGAACTTGTACTCGTGACCGGGTACCAGACCATCAACCGTGAACTCTGGCACATCACTTTTGCCCACGGGCAGCCAAATACCCGTGTCAGGATCGAATTTCTCAACCAAATAACCTTCGATTGGTTCTCCTCCATCGTCCTTGGGCTTCTTCCATTTAAGTTTGCAACCATCCTTGTGGATGTCTGATACTTCCAAGGGGCCCTCGGGCTTACCAGGCTTAGCTGATTTAATGAATTTAAAAAATTATTTCTGATTCTGAAATTTCGAAAAATATACCTACTTATAATGTTAAGCTGGAACTCCACTTGGTCCTGACCGTAGAGATTGTGAGCAACAATTTTGTAGAGACCAGTGTCCTTTCGTTCGGGGTTGTTATTTATATACTTGGTGTTATACGGAACGTTTTCAATGCGGCTGCCTGATGTCGGTTGCACGGATTTGCTATTCTGCGACCAAGTCACCTCGGGTGCTGGCTCTCCAGTCACATTAATATCCAGATATATTGGCTCACCGGCCTTAACATTGTAAGTACGTATATTTTTGCGGTCAATTTTCGGAGCCACTGTGGAAATAACAAAAATTAGCACTTGAAAAGCAATAATTTTCACATAACTTACGTTTTCGTGGCTTAGTGATGACTGACTTGCTTGCCTCAGATGGTTCACCTGGACCAGCTGCGTTGATCGCTTTTACTCTAAACTCGTATTCACAGTTTTCATTCAGGTTCGGTACGGTGGCCTTGCATTCCTCCCCGAATGCCGGAACGGGTACCTCTACTCCCTTGATCCATTTATCAGTACCCTTCTCACGTTTCTCAATCACATAGGCAGTAATTGGAGAACCGCCATCGTTCAATGGTGGACGCCATACCAGATCCACACGATCCTTGTCCCAGTCAACTGGTTCAGGTGTGCCTGGCTTGCCAGGCTCATCAAATGGATTCTTCGCAATGATGGATTGCTCACCCACCAACGGCTCGGACTCGCCCTCTGTGTTTACCGCCAAGACCCGGAACTTATACTCATGACCAGGCTCCAAATTGTTTAATTCAGCAAATGGCTCCTTGAAACGACCTGAAGGCATCCAACGTCCTGTCTCGACATCCATTTTCTCCACTATATAGTGCTCGATGGGCAGGCCGCCATCATCTAGAGGAGCATTCCACTTTAATTTGCAGCCCTCCTTGTGCACATCCGTTACACGGAGCGGACCCTCTGGGGCGCCTGGCTTATCCAGCACTGTCACCTCAAATGAAGCCTCATCGTGTCCTGACTCGTTCTCCGCCTTAATCGTGTACTTGCCAGTGTGCAAGCGCTTGGCAAACGGCACGGCCAGCTTCGTGCGATACGATTCCATATCAATGTTATAGTCACTGTCGTCGCTCTCAAGACGCGCCTTGTTGTGGAACCATGTTTTGCTTGCTGGTGGCTCACCAGAAACCTTAATATCATACCGTATATGCTGTCCGGCCTTAATGGTGATATCCTTAATATTAGTTCTGTCGATTTTGGGCGGAGCAAAGCGATCCTTTGCCGTCATTTGATCTGATGGCTCTGAGGGCTTGCTCTGGCCTGCTTTATTAAGGGCCTTTACACGGAACTGGTATTTGGTACCTTCGATCAGATCATTAACGCGCGCTTTGCAATCGGGAGTGTTCGTTTCCAGCACCTTCTGCCACTTGCCCGTATTGTGGTCTTTCTTTTCAACCAGATAACCGGTGATGGGTGCTCCACCGTCATCATCGGGAGCCCGCCACTTGAGGTCGGCGTGGTTAGCAGACCAGTCAGTGATCTGTGGTTTTCCGGGAGTATCGGCGGCATCATATGGGTTTTTAGCCGTCGTTGGTACATCCGTTGTTAAAGGTTCTGACTCGCCCTCGCTATTCACGGCCTTAACACGGAACAGATACTCTTTGCCTTCAGTTAGTCCTGTGACATCGGCTTCTGGTGTCTTGGTGGTCAGTACTGGTACCCATCGGCCGGTTTCCGTGTCCATACGCTCTACAACGTAATGCTCAATGGGTTCACCGCCATCATCCTCAGGCTTTTCCCATTTCAGGTGAACGCTTTCCGCGGTAACATCGGAAACAGCCAAGGGACCCTTGGGCTTGCTGGGTTTGCACAGCACTTCCAGTTCGATCTCGACCGTGTCGGTGCCAGAGTCATTTTTGGCAGAGACTACATAAGTGCCTCGATCGGCTCGCTTTACTTTCGGCATAATAAATGTTGTTTTGTAGTCCTCGTTTTCGATTTTGATCTTGTCGGTAGATTTGATTTCCGCTCCATTGAATGTCCAGGTGATCTTTGCGGGGGGTTCGGCTTTAACAGCCGCATCCATGTGTAGCATTTGTCCACTGCGCATGATTTTTTTTTGCAGATTTTTGCGATCAATGTGCGGTTTGAGGAAGCGCGGCTTGGCCACCACAGATTTAGACACATCACTGGGCTCGCTGGGACCGGCTTTGTTGATGGCTACGATGCGGAACTCATATTCATGGCCCTCCTCGACACCAGTTACAGTACCCTTTGTTTTATCGCCCGGAACAGTAGCAGCGTCGACCCAAGCACGTCCTGATTTGTCGCGCATTTGAATTACATATTTCTGAATGGGGGCACCGCCGTCGTTTTTCGGCGGGTCCCAGGCCAGATCCACGAAGTCTTTGTCCCAATTTGTGGGTTCGGGTCGGCCCGGCTTGTCTGGCTCATCGAATGGATTCTTGGCAATAATGGGCTTTTCTGTTTCCAAATCTTCGGATTCGCCCTCCTTATTGACAGCTCGAACGCGGAATTTATAGGGCTTGCCCTCATGCAGACCAATGACCTTAGCTTCGGGTTCAGAACTCTTTCCACACGGTAACCACTGGTTCGTGTGCGGATCGAGTTTTTCGATTTCATAGTAATCGATGGGTGCTCCACCATCATCGTCTGGTTTTTCCCATTTTAGTTTGCAGCTGTGCTTGGTCACATCGTTCACCTGTAGTGGACCCTTGGGTTTTCCTGGCTTACCCAAGACTGTCACCTCCAGTTCGGCTTCATCTTCGCCCACCTCGTTGCTGGCCTTAATTGTGTATTTACCACTTTGTGGACGCTTGGCTCTCATTACAAAGAATTTTGTGTTGTAATCAACATTATCAATCTTTATGCCCTCTTCGTCGCTCACCAAAGGTAATCCATCGAAGAGCCATTCCACCTTTGGTGCTGGCTCACCCTTGATGTTTATGTCGAGACTGATGGACAAGCCAGCCTTCACAATGACAGGCTTGAGATTGGTACGATCAATGTGCGGTTTTACTAATAAGGAAATATACAATTAGCGAATAATGCATAGACAAGAAGTATATAAGGCGTATAACTCACGGAATCGCGGCTTGGCCGTATGCCAGTTAGTCTGCTCGGATGGGTCTGAGGGACCGGCCTTGTTGACAGCACGGACACGGAATTTGTATTGCTGACCCTCCTCCAACTTCTTGACGACACCCTTGCATATGGGACCCTCTGTCTCTGCCGCCTTGACAAACTCGCCCGAGTCTTTGTCCATTACTTCAATGATATAGTTGGTAATGGGCGAGCCGCCATCTCGAATGGGTGGTTCCCACTTCAATTTAACATGATGCTCATCCCAATCTTCAAGCTCTGGCAGTCCGGGTGGGGCGGAGATATCAAATGGATTCTTTGCAGTAATCGCCGAGTCCGTTTCTAGGGGCTCCGATTCGCCCTCTTCATTGACGGCCTTCACCCTAAACTGATAACGGTGATTTGGATCCAAGCCTTTGACATCGATTTCCGTCTTCTCAGGATCAACGGATCCGGCTGGCACCCATTTACCAGTGGCTGTATCCATTTTCTCAACCACATACCCTGTAATGGGCACACCACCGTCGTCCTTGGGCTTTTTCCACTTAAGCTTGCAGCCCTCCTTGTGTACGTCTGAAACATCTAAAGGTCCCTCTGGCTTCGCTGGCTTGTCTAAAATGATGACTTCAACCTCAGCTTCATCGACACCATTGATATTTTCGGCACGTAGTTTGTACACGCCCGTTTCCTTGCGAGTTGTATCCAATATGGTAAGCTTTGTGTTGTAGTCTTCGTTATCCAGCCGTACTTGTCCGGAGGGTGTAAGGTCCTTCTCCTTGAAGATCCAGGTTAAGGTAGGCGCTGGTTCACCCTTGACATCCACATCAAACTTGACCGTTTGGCCAGCACGCACCTTGATGGGCTTCAGTTTCTCGCGATTAATGGAGGGCTTAACTAAAATAATTAATTTTTGATTAATGCATATTCGAAGAGATGTGGGAAGCTTTGGCTTAACATTCGACACAATCGAATACGAAAAGAAATATAACAGAAGTATTTTATAATGTTAATTAAATATGGCTATAAAGCGGCGTTGAATTCCAAGCTGTTCGCGTACAAAATAAATAGTCTTACGATTTCTTGGCTTAGCCAAATGCGGCTCAGTACTATCGCTGGGTTCACTGGGACCAGCCTTGTTAATAGCCCTCACACGGAACTGGTACACATTGCCTTCCGTAAGGCCATCGACGGTAGCTTCCGGCGATGGTGTCTGTAAGACTTCAAAAAGTAATGAATTGTTATTATACAGGGTGGCGCTGCTACTCACATTTGTGGTTAGAACCTCGTCCCAGATGGGTGAAAACTTATCCTTCTTTTCAATAATGTAACCAGTGATGGGTGCGCCACCATCATCTTTGGGTGCCTCCCACTTCAACTTCACCATATGCTCATTATAGTCGTCGATCTTAGGTGTGCCTGGCTTGCTGGCAGCATCGTATGGATTCTTTGCCAAAATGCTGCCATCGGTCTCCAGAGGTTCTGATTCGCCCTCCTCATTGATGGCCTTGACCCGAAACTGATACTCATGGCCTTCTTGCAGGCCCTTGACATCAAATTCGGTATCATTGCCAGCTGTGCGACCGACAGGCACCCAACGACCTTGTTTCTTGTCGAACTTTTCAACTTGATAAGCTGTAATGGGCTTTCCACCATCATCCTCGGGCTTCTGCCACTTCAGTTTGCAGCTGTCCTTGGTGATATCTTTCACGGTCAAAGGACCTTTCGGTTTGCCGGGCGGAGCCAAGACATTAACCTCAACGGTTGCCTCATCCTCGCCATGCTCGTTAACGGCGCGAATCTTGTACGTGCCCGTGTGCTTGCGTACTGTGTCGATAATTGAAATTTTCGTGTTGTGTGGAATATTTTTAATTTCACAATTGCTGGGCAAAAGCTCAGGCTTGAGCTCTGTGTCGTTTTGGTACCAAATTATGGTTGGTGGCGGCTCACCGCGTACATTCACATCGTACTTGATGGGCTTTCCCGCGCGAATTAATAGTGGCTTCAGATTGGTTCTATCGATACGTGGCTTCACTGTAAGCATTAAAATATATTTATATTTTAATTCGTTATCGAAGATAGCTTAGTTAAATTCAATTCATATTTTATTTTACACACAATATTATTACAGTGAATCAATAAAGTATTGGGACGGATTCATTTTAAAAGTTGGTTTTCAAACAATTTTTGTACATTTTTATACCCTTGTAGAGGGTATATTAAAACTGTCACGATGTTTGTAACGCATAGAAGGAAGCATTTCCGACCACATAACGTATATATATTCTTGATCAGCATGACGAGCTGAGTTCATTTCCGCCTGTTCGTCTGTCCGTCCGTCCGTCCGTCTGTTTCTAAAGCAAAAAGTCTTTAAATACAAATACGCTGCACATTTGTCGGAATCGGCCGGATCGGATGACTATATCATATAGCTGCCATAGGAACGATGTGTCCAAAAACTAGTTCTAGTGAGAAAAACTTTTTTGTTTTCTATCGCAGCAACACCACGCAGCTTTAGTTATCCGATTTTGATAACTTTTTTCAGAATTGTGTGGAATCATATAAAATTTATATATACCACGTTTAGTGACGCTACAATGGAAAACAAAAAAGTTTTTCTAACTAGAACTAGTTTTTGACCGATCGTTCCTATGGCATCTATAAGATATAGTCATCTGATCCGGCCGGTTCCGATATATTAGTTGCGTGCAGTAAAAAGAAGACTCTGTGCGAAATTTCAGCTCGATAGCTTTAAAACTGAGGGACTAGTTCGCGTAGAAACAGACAGACGGACAGACAGACATTTTGCAACTAATCCCGACAGCAATTGTCATTAAGCTCACAAGCCGACTCAGAAGGATTACCTTCATACATTCTGAAAATAGAATCAGGAAGTTAACCATTATTTTAGCTGTCCCACGTCATCTTTTTTTCAAGAACCACGGGTCAACGCGCACTTCTCATACACAATCCTTAGTATAACGAAGCAAGTAGCGGCTGCTGCCCTCCATAATGTTACACAAACTGTGCCAAAACTCTTTTGAGGTGTTTTGTTTTCTTGTATTCTATGCTGGGTATGAATTCGTTGGACTCAAAATTTAATGAATATATTGATATTAAAATGTGAACCTTATCTTTATTGATTCACTATAAATAAGTGCTATAAATTTATTGGTCAGATAATCATGGGCCACAGAAAGGAAAAAATATAATTTAAGAATTTAACCAATCCTAGATTAATACTATTTTTAATTTTGTATTTTAAGTATACTTACATTTTTTGTATTTCACAACTTGTGGAACGCTCGCGTCTGAGGGCGGTGAAAGGCCTGCCTTGTTAACCGCTATGACACGGAATTGATATTCACCATATTCTTGGAGACCAGCGACAGTGGCTTCCAGCTGGTCGCCTGGTATCTCCAGAGCCTTTTCCCAGTCTGGTTTATTCTTATCCTTCTTCTCAATGATATACTTCTGTATGGGAGCGCCGCCATCATTGTTAGGCGGTGTCCATTTCAGGCTGACGCTCTGATTGTCGTAATCGGTCACCTCGGGAGTGCCTGGCTTGTTGGGCTCATCGAACGGATCTTTGGCCACAACTCCGACTAATGTTGTCAGAGGCTCTGATTCTCCCTCTTCGTTAACCGCAGAGACACGGAACATGTACTCCGAGCCGGGGTTCAAGCCGGTTACATCAAAGCTTGGTGGTTCCTTTTCACCCGGAGACCGTCCCACTCGTACCCACTTACCAGTGGCAGTGTCCATTTTTTCCACCACATACTCCTTGATGGGTACTCCGCCATCATCCTCAGGCTTCTTCCATTGTAGTTTGCAGCCCGTGGCGGTGACGTCACTGACTGCCAGCGGACCCTTTGGCGAACTTGGCTTGCCAAGCACCACCAATTCAACAGTCTCGCTGTCCACTCCATTGCGGTTCTCAGCCTTTAACGTGTAGAATCCACTGTCCTTGCGCACCGCATGACTGATGACAAAATCGGTGTGATAGTCAACATTTTCGATTTTAATGCGATCACTATTCGTGAGGGGCACATCATCGCGCCAGCTCCAGTGCAGTTCTGGCACTGGTTCTCCAGCCACATCAATTGACCACTTGTGCGAACGGCCAGTCTTAATGGTTACCCGTTTGAATGTAGATCTATCAATTTGAGGCTTGACTACAAGTTGAACGATACAAATTTTGCGTAACCGAAAAGAGGTTTTAGTTTTTGTTCATTTCATTTGCATTTCCAATTGTTAGTTTTAGAGAATTACAAATAATTACATACGCGAGTAGCAAAATGGAAGAGCAGTTAAGCTGATGCTGAAGCTGATGCTGAAGCTGATTGACTGTGAAATGAATTGCTGTGAACCCCAAAAGCGAAGCGAACAGTTTTCCACGACCAAATAAAATCCATTGTTCTACAAAATCCCCGTAGGGACTTACCATATACCTCCCAATGAAACGAAAGAGGGTTCTCGCCAACTAAGCCATTGTTAGGACAGATCCAACCTAAGTAGCGATTGGATACCTTCAAGACGGCTAATCAATGTCTTCATATGATTAAGACAACAAAAGGAGGTATGTAGTCTTTAGTCGTTTAAGGGCCGTTTTCATATCTTGCTTTTGCAGTCTACTTCAGCAGAAGGCGACTTTATGATAAATGAAGTATTTAAGACACTTCCCTTTCATACCTTGATGTTAGCAATTTACAGAGCTTTTATGAAAACGTGGAAACTTCTTGCTAGAGCTTTGAAGCGATTTGCCAGTGCGAGCAAAAAATGTCTGAAATGTTGCCAGTGGAATGTGAAATGTACAAAGTGGGATTTTGATTGCCAGATTATTTTGTCGGTTGCGGATAGCATATTTGCCTTCAATGCGGGAGACCTGGGTTTGACTCCACTTTGGAACTTCAAATAAAATGTTTTCCTTTTTTTTTAGAATTTATAAAAAGTTATCTTGAGTAGCCTTCAATGTTAAAGGCAAGATATGAAAACGGCCCCTAAAGCTTTTAAAAACAACTTAGAAAGTCGGTCAAACCCAACTGCAATATACTCTGTGCCTGCCAAAGTTTGTGCATAACTAATAAAGCTGTAAGAGTGCTGCCCTTCATGGCTGCAACCGGTGCTGCCAGCCGTACATATTCGTTTTCCTTATAACTCGACTATCGTTCACGGTGGATCGATTATTAATGCTGATTACAATATTAGTCAAGAATTTACTTAGTTTGGAGGGAGGCAGGGGGAATGTCAAAAATTTAACAATTGAAATCTATAGATAATGCTATCAAGAAGGTCAATCTATCTATAAAAATGTGGGATATATGAGTTGTTTTTTTTTTAATTGCGGAGGAGGCAGGGGGCATGGCAAAAATTAAAAATAAACTTAATCTGCCTGCAAGTACTATACAAGGTTCCATACAACTCAAATCTCTAGCTTTTACCATCTCTGAGATCTATGCATTCATACGGACAGATGGACTAAATCGACTCGGTTGTTGCTGCGGATCAAAAAAAAAATTCTTTTTATTGTCGGAGTTGTTTTTATCTTACTGTTACATACATTTGCACCAACTCATTATTCTCTTTGTAACTTTGGTACAGAGTATACAAATATTGAAGTTCCTTAAGTTGGGTTAATATAAATAAATATCTTTTTCAAGAACTCATAACAGTGAATTTTTGTAAGTTTGAACCGAATGTTGGAAAATGTGGAACTCGTTTAAAGGCATTTCCATTATTGGTCAAAATGAACTAATGAACTAGGTCACAGTGTTTGAACTATAGTTAATTGTTTTAACTATTCACTTTCTGACCTAACGTTAATTTTTTTGATCCGAAGTTCGTTTGTTGAACTATAATTAACTTTTATTATTAACAAATAGTTGTTCGCCCAATTCAAAATTGAACTATATGTAGTTCCAAAGTGAATATTTAGATCATCAAAAAATGAACTAATGAACTAGGTCAATAAATCGAAATAGATTCTTCAACTCTAGCGTATAGCTGTATAAAAATATCTTTTGTCGGCCCAGGTACTAAGCTTAAGAAAAACATCTTTAATTCAGTAATTAATTCAATTTGTAAAAGGCGCTGTTCTTCCATTGAATCGATACCTAAAATGAAGCAAAAGCGTTACGATTGTGCTGAAAGCAATAATATTATATTAAATGACACTGTTAAGATAAGCTAGCTTTTTGCATTGCATGTTAAGCCAAAGTGTGTGTACATAGTGGATTGCAATGACTTACGATTTCTGTGCTTGCACAGATGATTGTCCGTAGGTTGAGATGGTTCGGATGGACCGGCCTTATTGACAGCGCGCACCCGAAACTGATAGATCATTTTCTCCTTTAGGCCCTCCACCTTGCACTCGGGCGTGGGATCCTCAGTCTTGGCCACCTCACTCCACGTAGGAGAGAATTTATCCTTGATTTCGACAATGTAATGGGTGATGGGACGACCGCCATCCGAGGGTGGTCTCTTCCATTTAAGCAGAACGCTTTTGTTATCGTAGTCATCGATGACAGGCTGGGCAGGGGGACTTGGCGGATCGTAGGGATTCTTGGCCACAATCGCATCAGAGGTCTCGAGTGGCTCCGATTCGCCCTCCTTGTTGATGGCCTTGACACGGAATTTATATTTCTTATTCGGAGTCAGCCCCTTGAAATCAAATGAGGTCTCGCCGGGACCCACTTCGCCAGCTGGTATCCAACGGCCTGTCTCTTCGTCCATGCGTTCCAAAGCGTAGCCAGTGATTTCGCAACCGCCGTCATCTTCCGGACGCTTCCACTTCATTTTAATGTGATTGGCTCGTACTTCTTCAGGCTCGAACGGCCCACCAGGTGCTAGCGGGCGATCTAGAACCACAATTTGAGCTTCGGACTCAATTGTGCCCGAGCTATTGGTCAGCACCAGTTTGTATTTGCCCGTATCTAGGCGCACCGCCTTCTTAATGGTTAACGACGAGTTGCGCTCCAGCTGCTCGAGACAAGTGCGCTGGTTATCGAACTTGATATTTTCTGTTCCCTTCATCCAGGTGGCAGTTGGTTCAGGCTCACCATCATATTTAATGTCATAGCGTATGGTTTGACCCTTCTTCACGGTGATATTCTTCAAGCCATCGCCCACCAGGAATGGCTTGACGAAACGGCACTTGGCAATAATAGCCTTAGTCTTGTCGCTAGGTTCGCCAGGACCCGCCCGATTAACAGCACGGACTCGAAATTCGTACTGTTGACCCTCTTTAAGGCCATCTACTGTGGCAGTACGCGCATCGCCCGGCACTTCTTTGCCGGTCACCCAATCGTTGGAGAACTTCTCTTTGTACTCAACGATGTAGGATGTAATCGGATCGCCGCCATCACTATCAGGTGCTTCCCATTTAAGGTCGGCATGATCCTTATCCCAGTCAGTGAGATCAACGGCCTTCGGTTTTCCCGGCTCGTCCCACGGATCTTTGGCGAGTATCGAGTTCTTGAATGTGGCTGGGTCTGAGGGACCCAGCTTGTTTACGGCACGAATGCGGAATCTGTACTGTTTCTTTGGCACCAAGTCATCGATTTTCTTGTGACTTGGTTCACTTGGTAGAACCTCAGCGACAGGCTCCCAGCCTTGCTTCTTGCTTAAGTCTTGCCGTTCAATTACATATTTTGTTATGGGGGAGCCGCCATCGTCCTCTGGCGGCTTGAAGTTCACCACACACGAAGTCTGGAATACATCGGTGACATCCACATTTTGCGGTGGCTGTGGCACATCCTGGCAGGTAATTTTAACATCTTTCGTGTCCTCACCTTGTCCGTTGGAAATCTTGATTTGATAAGGTCCTGACAGGTCTCTGGACGGTTTCTTGATTTTGAACGTGACCTTGTCATCGGTGACGGCCACTTCCACGTCCTTAACCGGCAAGGGTTTGCCGTCTTTAATTAGTTTCGCCTCCACCTGTGTTTGTTTAGTACCGTTAACTGCAAGGCAAAGGCATCTATCATAAAACTTGATACTTGGAAGCGAGGTAACCTACCTTTGTATGGCACTTCTATGACCACAGGCGCACTGATGGGTCCGGCAAACTCATCGGGGCAATCAATGTTGGGTCTGCTCTCGCCCTTGCGCACGGACAGCTTGCAAGTGGAGGTCAGTTGTCCCGACTCGCAGGTGATGTCTCCCGCATCAGTTAAGTCGAGATTGTTGAAAACCAATTGGTGCTTACCACCACCCAAATTTTTGATTTCTATTCGCTCGCTGGGCACAATGGGCTCGCCGTTGAATTTCCAGTCGCAAGGCGCCGTCTGATCCTGCAGCTCGATATCGAGTACCAACTTCTCTCGCTCTACAGCATCGGTGTCCTTGAGCTTCTTGTTGAAACGATTTTGATCTAGAGACGAGTAAATCATTCAGGATAAGGAGAGCGAATATATATTTTGCTGACCCAGTCTTACAGTTAATAATGATCTCCGCGTCAGTCTGGTCTGCATTGGTTGTACACTTAAACTGCCCGGCATCCGTAACCTTGCAATCCTTGATCACAAGCTTGCGCTTGCGTCCATCCTTAATGATTTGCATACGTTTATCGGGCTTGATCTCCTCATTGTTACGGAACCACTGTACATCACCTTGTGCATCGTCTATCTCACAGGCCAGTGTTATCGTGTCTTTCTCGATGCATTGCTGTGACTTTAGAACCTTCACAAATTTATACGGATACTCGACCACCTTCAGGGCACACTCAGTCTTATCTGGTTGCTTGTCCAGCTGGCATCTGTATTGCCCAGAATCCTCCAGCACCGACTCTTTGATAATGAGCTTCAGATTGCCATTAATATCCTTGGATATCAAAAAGCGTGGATCGTCGGATTCGAGTTTGGTGTTGTCCTTGAACCAGTGCACATTCGCCATGCTACTGCTGACCGCACACTCCAGTGTGGTTTCGTGCCGTGTGAAGCCTTCCAGCTTCTTTTTCAGTGGCTTCGTGAACGTGTATGTGGGATCGGCCTCTTCCACATTTAAAAAGGCCGTGCTCGAGACACCACCAATTTCAATAGTATATTTGCCCGTGTCCTCCACTTTGGGACCCGTAATGATCAGCTGGTAAGTGTCATTCTCCTGCTTAAACTTGAATTTGCTGCCTGTAAATACCTCCTAAGCGGGGCAAGCCCCCAAGCATGTTAGTTTTGAGGATAATCTAGCCGAATGACCTTTGGCCCTGGGCTTATACTTACATCCTTGCGGAACAACCACTTGGGCTTGCAATTGGGCTTGCTGAATCTGGCTTCGAACACAACCTTCTTATCCTTTCCTTCCTTGGCGAACTGATCGATCAGTGGACTTAGGAACGACTCCACTTTCTGTGCTCATATATCGCGAGTTTTGTTTGCGTTGTCAAAAATGGGTAAAGTTTGAAAATTTGATATACGATTACTAAGCGCTCTTTTGAGTGTTATTCGTAAGTGCGAATGTGATTATTCAAATAATTTCTGCACATATGCAGGTGGACGAAGTCGACAGCTATGTGATCGAAGTAGTCTCACCATTTCATATGCGAAAAATTAATATCATTAATGCAAAGCGAATACAAAAACCAAAGTCTTTGATATTCCAAAATGGGAGGCGGGTCATGAAATGGCACTAACTCTAAGAGTAAAAAGAAAAAGTGCTGTGCCATCACATGAGTCGTCGCCCTATTTCTGTGGATCGGTCAGACTACACATGTCAGGTGCATGTATAAACTCATGTCTATTCATGTGCCTGCGTTTCTTCGTTGAATCAAATAACAAAGGTTAGGTTTAAAAAAAATTACGAAGTCCATGTGAATTTTGTATACAGCACTCAATAGAACTGAAATCATCCAGACCGCAGTTGTGTTCGTTATGAATAATGTCGAAATATATAATACATTTTTATATTCCACTTCCCAAAGGATCAAGCAGAGCTTCTCTGCACTCCCCTGTGCACTCCCGAGTGTTTTCTGTTTGTTTTAGCTAGCGACTGACATTAAGTCAATTCTAAAGAGTGCTGTAGACCGATTTGCTTAGTATGTATGTATTTGTGTATACATAGATGATGATTGTTTATCGTATATCGAATTTGCAGCCGCGGCGTTGCCCGAACATAAAGCAACATAATGAGAATGAAATGACAAATATGAACAAAATACAAATGCCCGTAGCAGAAAAGAGACATGAAATGATTTCAACTTCTTTTGAAAGAGTGACACTGGCGCCATCTCAACCGATTCATTTGAATCGAGAGTCCAAATCGGGGACTCTTGGTGTAAAAAGAAAAGTGAGTTCGTTTGTAAAACAGTTCGAGCTTCAAAATGTCCAAAAAACAAGACACTGGAAAAGTCATAAAATATACAATATATTTGTCCACTTTCTGGTTGGTTAGCGTGAACTAGTGTAATAGGAACATAAGGCGCACCTCCTCACGTCGAAACGGATGCAGAGTCGGCCAATCGGGGATCAGCTCAGCTAAAGATGGTCTACGAGATGCAGGTGCCTATATATATATATATATATTGAATGGTAATCAATCAAATCAGATATATAGTTGTGATCTGGCGTGTTGGACGCACTATTTAATCATTTTTTGTTATTTTATACTTAGCATTTGAAAGCCGTTCAGGCAATTTTCCTGCAGGCAGTCTTCTGAAGTCTGCGTAGCAAATATTGCTAAATTCGTGATGAACTATGTATCTGCGCAGCAAATACTCCTCATTTTTTTTTTTTTTTTTATGAACTATGAGCGGCTGAAGCACTAACTTGTATCTGGCACGGTTCTCGTATGGGTTGTAGTTAGTGGGAACTAGAGTTAATGCACCTCAGCCAACAGAGGACATTTGGTTAATTTCAAGTCTGGCGCCTAGGTTCAAGTCGAGCCCAAGTGCCAGCTAGACTTGCAGTTTAAATTGCAGAATATCTGCGACATCTGCGTCTTACCCTTTCAACTTTTTTAAGGGCCGGTAATGGTTTTTCAGTTTCTTTCAAGTCACCCCAATTGGGATCTTGTTCTTCTTTGTCCCATTTTTGATAACGACGTTTCTTGAGCATGGCACGGAAATCCATGCCACTTGAATCGGAGACGTATAGCTGCATCTCGGCGGAATCCTCGCCATGAATGTTGGACACAACCACCTTATATTTGCTCTCATCGTTGGGCTTGCACTTACGCATGCACAAGGTGATTGTGTTGGTTTGCCCATCGGTAAGGAATTTATACCGACCGCCTTCGAGAATCTCGGTAACTCCCTTGTAGAACTTGAATGTGGGCGCTGGATTACCCTCGACGCCCACCGTCAGGTAGGCGGTCGAGTCTATAAAACAATGTGTACAGAACAGATGGGTTAGTCAAGACAAGTTCAACACGAATTCAGTCGGATAGGCCCCCGTGTACCGGTCTAGCTTTAGCGGTTAAAATACATACCTTCGACCACAGAGTAGGACTCCTGTACATCAACAATCGAGGGCGGACCGCCGTCTCCGACATCGCGCAATGGAGTGGATGGCTTGTTAATAAGATCTTCCAAATCTTGCACGCTGGGACGGCGTACATCGATCGAGGGTCGTCTCCGCTTTTAGACCAACACAAAATGGACAGGCCGACAACAAGCAGAAACACGAACAGATACGCACAGATGGGAGAAATGGATTAGTTATTGTGGCTTAAACACTTTGTGGTACATCTGGAAACATTCAACTACAATGATGATTGGGGTATTGGTTTACATACAAACGCAAAATCAAAATGCATACTGCGGAATAGGGTAAAAGTAACAACTACCAAAGTAAAACACAAAATTTGCACAAATCTACCAAGTACGTACTATGCAGTGTGAGCGAATCGCAATTGATTAGGACTAGGGAATGTGGTATGGGGTTACTTAAAGTAAATTAAATGCAAATGACAAAACGAGTGAGTAGCAGCGCTTATATTTAGGAAAACAAAGATCGAGTTGAATAATACAAATCACGGGATCGGACATTCTATATTCAAACGCCCGCCCGCAGAAGTTTGACTGCCGTCTTAAAAGTAACTAATACTAGAGATGGTTATATACAATCTGAAAAGTTGGAAACATTACCAAAAGTTCGATTTCTATATACAGTTCAAGGCAAATGCAATTCGTCGGAAAACGAATGGTCAGTTAAAATTTTGCTTAGTGACAGCTGCTCATTCTGAAGTGCTCGCCTTTGGGTATTTACAAGAGTATTCTCTGATGCATAATGATGGAATCGAATCGAAAACAAGCGAACACACACAGAATAAGAAAGTAAATGTGATCACTTGATCACCCATAGAGACCTGTTTCGTGTCCCCCATTTCGCCGGGTCGCTGTTGCTTTTGCTAATACGATCGGGGGAAATATATATATAAAAATAAATCAATGTTAAGTTGAATAAAACCAGTTTCCTATCGATTTCAGTAGTTCTATACCCCGCAGAGAATATTATTGATTTGAACCGTACACATCGATCTCTTCACTATCCAATCTATGTAGATGATTGGTTTGGGTTGTGAGCAACTGCTACTGTTAATGCCCAGGGATGCAGTTAGTAAATTAAATATATAATTTGTTGTACCTCAGTGAAAGAAGTACATGTGCAAATTTGACTTTTGTCTTCTATTTTTAGAGTACCTATTTTGGAATGTAAAATTCCCATTTGGCCATCGTTCTCAGTACCGTTCTAATACATTTTGTGTGGTCTGATGGCATTTTCTTAGGAAATAAGTTTATGTGCAAACTAAGATTAATGTGCATTAATGTGCTGAGCGCACTCCGATTTTATATATATGTTACTACATAACTATAGCAGAACATTTTTAGTGTAGACTTGAATTGTCTGCACGCAGATAAGGCCCCCTCCAGCCCCCGCAGTATGAAAATACCGCATATTTCCCACAATTTTGAAAAACTATTTTTCGAACCTTCCAGACATCTATATTAATCATCATTATTTATCGATCATCGACACACCCTTGTCAGATCAGACGATAGTCGAGTTACAAGCAAAATAAATAATAACGCTGGACATTTTAAGATTTAATAATAGATTCCCTGAGAAACGGGTATACTGAAGTCGAGCAGGACCGACTTTAACTCGCGCTTTCAATTTTTTTCTGGAATTTTTCAATGGTTGGTTGAGTTGGCAAATAGCAATAAATTGGGAGAGGTTAAGGATGACCAAATGTGTGGTGGCTCCTCCTACAAAGAACTGCAAATCGACAGAGCCAAAGGCATCCTGCATGCCTACCAGGGACTCGTAAAGGCCCCGACTAGAACCGAGAATTACTCTCTGTGAGTTGTGCAGAAGAATGTTGATGCCAGGTTTCATTACTTGTAAATAGTTTGTGAGAGGTCAAGGTCATCCCAATAGTACCCAGATGAGGTGGATAGAGAGATCCCGAGTAATCTCATTTAAGCATCTATTGCATTCTGTGAGCATCTTGGAATATTTAGAACATAACAGACTTTACCCCATTGAAAACCTCCGAGAAATCCTGTCATACTAAAATATCGGAATGGCATGGTCGACAGTTTGAGATACTTAAGTAAAAAAATGACGTTTTGGTTGCTGAGTGCAAACAAATAAGCAATTCAACTCTGCTAACCTTGGTGGATTCCAAGCCTGCTCGCCAAAGGCAAAAGGAAAGCACACTAACTACTTTAATATTCTAAAAGCGTAAAACGCCTTCATGGCTAACAAAAAAAAAAAAAAAAGAAGTAAAATGCACATATACATACACAGGCGTTTTCTGAATTCCACTTTTTCACCAATTTGTCAAAGAAACAATTGATTAATAACGAAAAGAAAAGTTTTCCTTGCTGATCGGAGGAATGAGAAGTAAAAGGCAAGTTGCGCACTCGTACGATTCTTAGTTGCACATTAAGTGTATTTTTCTTACATCTTTGACCCATTTAAAAATGTTTCTTCCAATTACGAACGAATAGTAAAACGTGAAAGTAAGTTTCTCTCAATCCCATCTGTTCCGTTTTCGATCGTTTCGCTTGTAAATATGTTCTTTCCGAAACATTGAAACCGAATGGGCATTGCGTTCGATTTACTTTTCTAAAAGTAGTCAAATTAAAAACATGCCCGAAACTTATTTCCTATGAACAATTTTTATATATTTCTAATTATATGTAATAGCTTAAACAAAATGTTATCGTAATTTTTATTCATTATTACTATAAATATATTATGTCGACTTTATTCTATTTCATTAAAATGACATTTTGTATTTTGTAATAACTCTAAGCACATGTATATCTTTCACTGATGAATGTGAAGTACTCTCAATGGAGACAAAGGTTGGTTTTTTTTTCTGTATACGTTTAAAAACAAATCCCCAATCTGCAATTTGAGGCAATCGGAGTTCTCTCCAGTGAGTCAAAACTAAGCGATGTCTGTGGATGTCGTTGTGAGAGTGCGATGCAATTAGTAGGTCAGACTTGAGTATTTAGTTAATTTTCGGTTTGATTATTTTGTTCCTCTCAGTTTTTATTTTGGTTTAGTTCTATTATGATTTTTGGTTTGGTTTAGTTTTGTATTATTAATTTAGCCCAGCACTACAAGTACTGACTTATATTGATGGTGCTAGTCACTACTAGTTTTATGATTTTGTACCACCGGCAATATTAGAGATAACTATGCATTCTTTTTATGTATTTGAAGTAAATCCATGAGCAAAAACTAAACAACGCGTCGTCTGTAGGTGTATGTGTGTATATGGTTTTTAAGGAGCAATTCAGGAATGCGTATGCGACCAAAAACTACTGTATGTAAATAGAAAAGCGCGACCAGCTCTCTCACCTGTCCTTCACCGACCTCGCCTGGCCTCAATAACTGTAATATTGGGTTTAAATTGTATTAACAAATGCTAAACATCACTCAGACAGGCGCATTTTGCATTAAATGTTTGCATTGGACGGAAATGTGTGTGGGTTGGTGGGTGATCCATGCATGTCCCCAAGTGGCTAACCCTAAAAATCCTATTCGTCTGCTGTCCCACCCTACAACCTAACGAGGACACCCACACACACAGTAAAGGAAAAGTAAAGTGCACCTGAGATTTGTGTTCTTATCGCTCCATGTTCCCGAATCCGTGCGAGCGAATTTTTATGGGATGCAGACTCTTCACTCGCGACACCGACTGAATGAATAATATCCGTCAATTCGCACAGCCAACTAATCGTATATGTATCAAGATTTATATCTGCTCTGAATATTCCCCCAGCCCTTGCATATTGGAATCTAGGTGCATATCATAATTGCGCGGCCTTGCACTCTCGTTGAAGCGTGCACAGTGAGCACAGCCTCTAGACAATTGGAGAAACTATTTGATAAAGGCTCAGCCGGCGGATAGCGGCTATCGAGCTCTCACTGTACCACACAGAGATATATGTACATACATTTGTTTGCTATATCTAGGCACGAAAATTATATTTATCCTATGCATGAGTTTTGGTAAGTCTAAAATTAGACGCCTTGGAAGGCCACCACCTTGTTTGTGTATGCAAAAAGAAACATACATACATACATTTCGAAACCGAGTATTATTAAATATTATAAAGCGAGTACCAGCTCATATTTCTGCCTAGAGATGCCATGGCTAACCTAGGTATGTATTTTTCTAAAGGTAATACCACTTCGAGCCGAAGCTAGAGAAGGAGCGTTGCGTGTTAGGATTCTGGTGAAAGTTGTTAAGGTCTTACCCGTGTATCCATGACTTCGCCGGGACGAAGTTTCTTCTGTGGGGTGCATAGGTTGATGATGTGTAATACACACACATATGGTGCATGTTGATATTCAGGAGGGGTACATTACGCATATGCATATGTGTGTGTGCGTGTGTGGTTGTGTTTGAAATAAAGGGCAAAGGGTAGGCGTTGGTTGGTTGATTGGTTGTTGTTTAGTTTGTGGACAATTTGGTGTTTCGTGTTTGGTACATAGAAGGGAACATAGGAAATACATATAACATTAGCTACATACATACACATAAAAACAACGTTACAAATTCAGTCGATTAAACACGCCAAAGTCTTCTGGCCTAGCACAAACATCACATGTAAGTGACATACATGTAAACATATAAGATTAATATCCATCTGTTTCCAGCTCCCAGTCGTTTAGCCCGCCCATTGCCTCAACTAGGAACGATATAAAATATATTTAAAAGCTTAATCCGAAATGCATTCTCTTTTCGCTCGAGACTTCCACTCACATTTACAATGCGAAAAGGATGAAACATGTGCTAAGTGAACGCGTGGATCCCCATCAGATGGTTCGAAAGCAAGTACACTATGTGGGCCGGGAACTACGCTTAAAGCCCAAGCGTTGGATATTACAATAAATAGCTTAATCATACAGTTGATATGGTGTGTGTATGGTGCGTGAAAGAGCCAGGGTCTTATGTGCTAGTAAAGAAGCAATCTATGGCAGAGGGGAGTTCTAAGGACATAACGCGACTCGACGCTGGGCCGCAACGATTCTACACATATTTTGTTCAGGGAGGTTGGGAAATTGTCAAAAACTCAGAAAATCGAACGGTTAGTACGAAAATACCCAATTCAAGTACAAAATTCTGATTTCCGAAATACTGGACCGTTTCGGCATATATAAGGTAAGGCTGCACCAATTGAATCTTAAAATGAATAACCTCACGAACCTGAACCCGAATTGAAAGTTCTCTTTTCTCAACAATTTTACCGTAAGAATAACTATCAATTGAATCGGATCGATGCCTTTTCGAGTAAAGTTCCGCAAATGATATTAAGATTCGTAGAATTAATTAAAAATCATTTCTGAAATTCACTAAAAATAGTGGCTATAAACAGGTCCAATATGTTATGATCCAAAATTCGACAGTTCTTCTCAAATGCTTCTTGAGCCGGTTCGATGCTTCTTAAACCGGTCCACGAACCGAAACTTAAGTCTTTTATCAACTTATATTTGTACACTAAAAACAAGTTCAAATATTTTTCGTTGAAGTCAAATAAATTCTAAACAAAATTTATTGTTATTTTTAGGATAAGTTTCATGGATATATTTTTCTTCAATTCAATGTAAGTGGCCATTGGGCCCTGCCAGTGTGTATAACTACACCCTTAGGGAAAGAATAGATTGGATCAAGAAATATTGATGTAAACGTAAGGTTAGAATGCAAACTTTTATCCAAGTATAAAGTGTTTGTTCCGAATTTTTAGATCCAAGAGAGTTTTAAACTCTGTACTTCCCAACTTTCCTTGCTCTCTCCGTTTAGTTACTTCCCCTCATTTCACTCGCCAGTAAAAACCAATTAAGAACGATTTCTAAACTAGTTGGGGAATTACGATAAATTTTTTGGAGTTATTGGGAAATTCACGACATATGTGGCCTTGTGTGGCTCAGTGGGTAGCGAGTGTGACTACGTGCGCGGGAGCATCATCGGAACATCTAATTAAAAAAAGTTTTTCTTTAAAAACTTTTACGCACAAGGTCACCTTTACAGCTGTTGGTGCCAGTTGTGGAGTATGTAGCCATAAAAAAGCTTCTCAAAAACTTTGCCGTTCGGATTCGGCATTAAACTGTAGCTCCCTTTCTCTTGAGCGAAAATTTAAAGACACACGAGTCAAGAGATTGAGATAAGCTCGGCTTGGCCCAATTGGGGGGCTGTAACAGCCAATTTTAACTTTTTAACGTCATATAATCGTTTATTCTGAGTGAATTTTTAGGAAAAGATGCATTTAGTTCCAATTTTAGGAAAAGTCGTAATAAATAATAATGGATCCATGGAATCCATTACGTAAATTTTTTTATTAACAAGGGTGGAAGTTATCGGTTCCAAGTAAGTCGTCCCATCCTTTTTCATTAACTGATTTGGGTCATAAACTTGTAAAATCAGGGTCTTTTTTTTTAAATGGTACAACCACTTAAGGCCCCTAGAAGGTACATTGAATCGATTAATATAAGTATATTAAAGGAGTAATTCTGCAACGTCCTTTATCATTAACAAAGTCGAATTTTGACGGAGTATTTGACTGGTACACCCAAATGGTGTATAAAATTTATATACAAATATATATATATTGCCTATTTTTTTTTGGCTTGGCATTGTAAGTCTATTTCGTACTCAATTCATATTTTGTACTCGAGTCTAGAACGCGATGTCTAGAAATTTTCGTCTAACTGTTGATTCAAGAATGTTTGTTCTTATTTTAATAATTTTAGCTTTATATTTTTTTGTGAGTTGGGCATCTTTCGTGATTAACTTAAGTTCCCAAGTACAAAACATACTTGAAATTTTAAGTACATACAATCGTACCAGAACTCTAAAAGTCGAGGTTTTTCTGAGTGTATTCATGTGCAATTCTGTTTTCATTGCGGCACAGCGTTTCGTTACTCGAGGTTTACCAAAATTGCCCCTGCTTGGGGGATTTTGGAACGACATACCGCGACTTAAGTGCTTATCGGTGGGACCCAACAAATTTACCTCGTCGTTAATGATTAGCGATGGTCGTCGACCCGTATCGGCTGGCGGTACTAGCGAGCCGCGGCGACTGGGTGGCTCTGGGGCCAGTGATGGACGCTTCTCGCGTATCACTTCTATCTTTGGTGGATCGCCGGGGGCTGGCGGCTGCATTTTGGGCACCTTTGGCTTGTCCTCCTGTTGACACAGATAAAATAGAGGAAGAGATGTTGAATGATTGGATAAGCAGTGCGTTTGAAGTTCAAGGTCTATTCAAGTTGTTTGTTTAAATGCGCGTGGATTTACCTACCGCCGGACCCGTTACTTTGATGGTAGTGGCCATTATCGTATCACAGATTGGTATAATATATTGGGACTCGATTAGACTAGGAGTGCATTGTTTAATTGTAACTGTTTGCCTGTGCCGGCCGAATGTAGTAAAATTTGAAATTTCAACCGATTGTCGTGAGCGACAAGAGGAGACAGACATCAAAATAGTTGGAAAGGTATATGTACATATTTTTGACAAAAGATTTTCAACACATTAAATATAAAAATATAATTTTTTATGCATACATATATATAATATATATATATATATATATAAATGACATAAATACATACATTTTTCGCTATACATAGCGATACACTACCTTGTGAACGAAAGAAACCTTGTGTATATGATTGGATTGAATGATTTTCGAATGCAGCACAGAGAAAGAGAGAAAGAGAAGGGGTGGGGGGGGTAGGGCGTTGATGTATATTCTTATGTATGGATGAGACCGTTGGTGGCATAGATCACTTACAGCAACATATTTTTGTAAACTGCTGCTGGAGGGACACAAACAGTAGCAAAAAGAAGCCCTTATACAAATGCCGTGGATGCCATTCTACATCTGGCATTAAGCGTGCGTGATGCTTACCTTCGGTTTTTCTACAGGCAATTGAACTTCTGGAGCTTTGATTTCCGGTGCATTTATGACTGGTGGGGGTTTCTCTGTTTTGGGTTTCTCAATGTCAGTGGGTTCGTATTTTTCTAAGACAGGACGCTCATAATCATCCACAATAGTTGCTAGAGCCTCCGGCTTTTTCAAGTCAGATATCTGCGCCTTGACGGCCTTCGTTGGATTGAACTGCTCCGTCGCATTTGCCTTTTTACCAACAAGTAAGAAACATCATTAGGGTGAGGCACGCACGTAAAGTGAAGCCGACGTGCGCATCGTTTATAGGCAGTTTAAGAGAGTGAGAATGAGAAAGAGAAAGGGGGAGAGAGAGAGAAAGTGCAAGCAGCGATTGGCAAGCCTTGATGGTATTTTGTAAATTTCGGCTAACACCTAGCGGCGCGAAAGCCCATTCAAGTTTTCTAGGCTGAGGGTCGGATGTTAGGGTGAGCATCAAGCTAGACTCTGTGCTCCATTCTATACGCAGCACAGTGGTTTTTTTTGAATTTAAATTGGAAATTGTAATATCTAGCCGATATATTTTGTTTTACTTAAACTGTTCGATTTCAAAATATTTTATGTTTTTGGTCTTAATAGTGGGATTCCTCTAGTGTTTGGTATGTATTTTTTGAAAAATACATCTGTGTGAACCGCTCTTGCATGGGTTAGTGGTAAATCGTCGTAAAAATTAAATCTAGGTTGGATCTGCGGGAATTCGGGTTAATCTTTGGTTTGCCTGAAAAAATTGTCCATTGTGAATATTAGTGTCCAAAACTAGCTGCCAGATTTTGCCCGTTCCTGTGTTAGCCGATTTTTTTTATTGAGCAAGGTATTTTTGGTAAAACCGTACCGGTAGAGAACCGATGGTTTCAGGGATGAAAAAAGAAAAGCTTCACTGGCCGAAGAAAGCAATAGTCATGTTAATAGATGGAGGGCTCACAAATTACTCTTACTTGTTAATGTAACAGGTTAGCAAGAGAGCGACATGTAAATATATTTAATTATCCCCTTTCAGTCAATAACTCAAACTTTGATATTTTACAGCATGATTGAATTTCCAGACTTTTGACATTCTTGTTTTTGTTATCAATTAATACGAGCTAAAAAAACCAATGAGAGAGAGTCCTAGCGAAGTCCGGTGAAGTAATACCAAAACACAGTCCCGACGGGGTAAACGGGCATAGACGTCGTTTGGAGTCCCACACACAAATTGCAATGCTGCGATCCACTACGATCCACTTTGCTTTGGCTTGGTGGCCGACCTGCTTCAGACCTGGGCATTTTTCGGCTTTTGACTTATATCTTTGTATACAGAGAGAAAGAGAGGTGCGTGGAGTATGCTTTATGCAGCAAGGGCATTGCCATTAAGAAAAAGAAATTAAGAAAGAGAGCGAGAGAGACAGAGAGACAGAAAGGTCAAGATACAGAGAGACAGAAAAAGACAGCATTAGGAAGAAGTTGAAATCAAAAGTTTGGCTAATTTATCGAGTACAGTAAAGTCAGAGTTGGCGACACTAAGCAGCAAAGAGAAGTATCAGAAAAATAGGTCAGGCTCCTGGCAGAAAGGCCCCATTTTTACCTTGAGCAATTGCTTAGCTTGCTGAGGCGCAACTTGCTCTTTAGCATCCTTTACTACGGGCTTCAGAACTATGCCAAGGAATGACTCGTTTTGGATGGGCTCCTTGGTCATCAGGCTTCTAACAGAAGAGCGACGTCGCTGCCTTATGATATCCAATACCGATGGCTGGGTCAGGCTCTGGGTATGGAAGTGGAATTGGGAGGTGTACGCATTTCGAAAAGCACAAGTCATTAGTAAAGCTTAAGTGGTCTTTTGCATTTCTCTCGATTTCTCCCAACTGCATACATATAATGGAGCATTATTTTGTATGCATTTGGACGCAGATCTCATTTCGTTAAGTGCTCGATTCGGGGCTGGCCCTACATTCGCTTACCTCGACCGTCTTATCAGCCGCGTCGTTTGGTTTCTCCTTCTGAAATGTGTAGTGTGTTGGTGTGTAAGTGGGGGGCATGGTACATAGACCAAAGATAGATAGATCTATCTAGGGAAGTTCCTACTGAACAAAGTAGAATACAAATTGTACGCTTACCTCTGGTTCGACAATAACTGGCTTCAGAGTGGCGCCATCCCGACTCTTATCGTCATCGGGCAGTTTGCCTTTGCCAATTTTCAGGCCCTTGGGTTCCTCTGCTGGCTTCTCAACAGCCAGTGATTTCTGCACCAAAACATTCATTTACATAAAAACATTGGATGGGATTATGGGGACAGGGAATATGCAGATCCCTACCTTAGGCAGGCCATTCTTTTGGACAACTGGCTCTACTTCACTTTTAACCGACTCTATAACGGGCTTCTCCATTTTGTTCGGTATGTCCAGATCACGAGCGAAGTCCGTCGGATCGAAATCGGATTTCTCATACGTCTCCAGCACTGGACGCTCGTAGTCCGGAATTTCGGGCAACTCTTCGTATTTGGCCTTAGCCTTTGGCTTAGCCTTGGCCTTCGGCTTGGCCACTTCCGCTTTGGGCTCCTCTTTTGGCTGCGCAATGGAAGTCTTACGCAGCTTTGGCAGTTCTTCGGCAGGCTTCGGCTCCTCTATGGTCTGGTGAACATTGGAAATTGTACAAACAATACAGACAATGACACAGAATATTGATGTTGTGGGCATGCAGACATTCTGAAGCCTCATATACTTAATACTATTAAGCACTCTGACAGATAAATGTAGTTATTTAGTTAAGCAGATAGGTTTAAATAGAGATTAGACACACATATTCGGTACAGTGCACAGTGTACACAGTCCATACAGAGCGGCAGTAGCGATAGAGCAGGTTAAAAGAAAATGCGAAAAGAGTTCTTTCTGAGTCATACAAGTATGGACCTAGTCGTCAATTGGTCCCCTTGTGCTCAAAGATAGATAGAGAAAGAGAGATAAAGATTTTTTCAGAAAAGAGTGCCTGCACTATATTTTGTTGAAAGAGAGCATTTGCAATACAGTAGCGACAGAGAAGAAGGCACGTTCGTTCCACTCTCTCACCTTGGGCACACGTCGTTTTTCTGCTGGTTTCAGCTTGGGAATCTCTTCCTTGAGAGCTTGGGGATTTTTATTAGCATCGAGTTTTTTGCTATCAACCTGCTACAGGGGAATACATATACTTAAACAGTTCTAGCTCGAGATCCAAATTTAACTTTACAAATGTATCTCAATGGCAATTTGTGGCAACAGTTCTAACTTGTAAACAGATGTAAGGCGGCTCGAGGAAATTCAGCAAGCATTCTTTGATTTCTTGAGCTCAGTGACTTTCCCAGCTATTGAAAGGACACATAGTTTTCCATTATATAACAGGGGATCTAAGTCTGACATCAGTTTGTAACTAATGTGTCTACAAACCTCAACCTCAACCTTAACAGACGCCAAACTTATTTTGCTTTTGCTGTTTTATTTTATACAGATTTCAGCTGAGTTAACTAATCTGTCAATAATGAGCTTCTCCTTAAAAAATTAAACTTGCTTGGCCTTCTTTCGATAATCCCTAAATGTATTCAAGCTAACTCCGACTCAACGAGATTGTAAATGGATCAATTTTTAAGATTATTCGTGTATTCTCTGGTGTTCCTCATGGCTACTCGATTGTGTTTTTGTACCCATTGTTGCGTATGTAACAGACAGAAAGAAACATTTCCGAGCCGACTGACGAGTCGATATAGCCATGTCTGCTCAAAAAAGAAATCAATGATTTTATGATTTTTAACTTAACCTGGCCTCGAGCCGGCTAACATTTGTTTACTAATTGATCTTCGTCTTCGAAATAAATCAGACTTCCGCATAATCATTTAATGTGCACTTACCTCCAAAGCTTTTTTATCAACAACTGATGAGCGGCGCGACTCCGTTTTAGACTCCTCCACCTTTTGACACAACAGACACATAAAAACTGAACGTGGTAACTGGGAATTTTCGGGTTTACTTACCGCCAGTGAAGATCTTCTGGAGGACACTTTGGTATCTTCTATTGAAGTTTCCTCAGATGACTTAATTATGGATTTGCGACGCATCTCAGACGTGGACTCCTCCTTGAGGGACACAACGCTGGTCTGATGACAGATACATGCAACATTTGACAAAGGACATGGGGAAAATTAACAATGAACAATAGCCTTCCCCCCCTTCTTATTTCACTAAATTGTAACCTTAATTGGTAAGTGGTACACACCTTACGCTCCACCTTCTTCAGGCCGATCTGTTCCGTCGTCTCTCTCTGCAGAAGAAAATAAAGAGAAGATTTGTAAGCAACTTGGCTGTAACTGTAACACAAAATTGTGTGTATAAGTTATATAGGCACTTGGGTACTGCACACATAGAAATTAGAACTTAGGGGCTAGTCTTGAACGGATTGTTTTGGTGTCGTACTGTTTTGGAGGGTCGTACTTTGCGCTGAATAGATCTGGAAGCGGTTTAGTGTTGGTCTTACCTCTTTTTCTGAAGTACCATTGTCTTGACCTGGAAGTGTACTTTCCTGATCCTTCTTCTCTACTTTCTGTTCTGTTTTCTTTTTCTCCTCAGGGCTCTTTTTAGGTGCCTTAGCCTTAGGTTTATCATCCACCGGCTCTTGTTTATCCAGATCTTTAGATTTTGGTACATCAGTTGGCTCCTTTACTGCGCTTTCTACGCTCTTTTTCTCATCCTTGTTTTTGGCGACATTGCTGTCTTTACTTGGCTTATGCTCTTGTTCTTCCGCTGGGCTTGGTTTTGGTTCTTCGGCCTTCTTTTTTTCAGCCTTATTCTGCACTTCTTCAATTGGCTGCGGCTTTTCTTCCTTGTGGTCTGGCTCCTCTACGTTATTTACTTTGGCTTTTTCATCCTTAGGTTTTTTTTTCTTATCCGCTTCGGCTTCCTCCTTTTTCTTTTTCTTTTGGTTTTCCTTTTCTTCCTCTTCCTTCTTTCGCTTATGCGTCTCTTCCTCGGCCTCCTCCTTCTTCTTCTTTTGTTTCTCCTTTTCCAATTCTTCCTTAATCTTTTCTTCCTCCATTCGCTTTTGCGCCTCGTCCTCGTCCTTCTTCTTTTGTTTCTCCTTCTCCTTTTCTAATTCTTCTTTTAGCTTTTCTTCCTCTTCCTCCTTTCGGTTATTGTTTTTTTTTTTGTGTAGTATGTGCATGTGTTTGTGATTGGTTATTGACAGGTTAGTTCATAGAAATAGAACAGATAAAATTAGTAAATCAAGACATAAGAACAATTAAGACACAAAACTGATCGATCTGTTCGTGTGTACAGTTAGACCCGAATTTTGATTAACATGCCAGACGTGGCAAGGGCGGAGATAAGAGTGCCGAAGATAATCCAGATAGCAGAACTAGAAAAAATGCTCCCTTAAAGTCATAGAAACGGATTCTACATTCTAAGTTGAGGTCTCAGGCAAAAGAAATTTGAAAATATCATAAATCTTAAGTAAGAAGATACCAAAGGATGTACGATACAAAGATAGATAGATAGCTGGGAAAACTGGCGAGCTTTAAAGTCATAGAATTAGATTCTCCATTCTAAGTTCAGGTCTCAGGCGGAAGAAGATTGTAGAGATCATAAATCTTAAGTAAGAAGATATCAAAGGATATAATATAGAAAGATAGATAGTTTAGAAAACTGACGAACTTTGGAAAATTGCAAACCTCATCACTTGGAACATGGCTGACGCGCTTTAACTGCACCCCAAATATGTCCTTATTCGCTTGAGAAGTATCCAACGGTAAACGCGTGGCGCTGCGCGGTTTTAGTTTGGGTATCTGGTACAAAGTCAGACCCGACTGTTGGGTTGAAAATAATTATGTTTAAATCTAAATAAATACAAAAATATTTCTGATTACCCACATGCATACCGATATAAGTGCAGTCACATATTTCCGTATGCATGTGGGCCATAGAAAGATGATGCTGATCTGCAGTAGCGTTTGCTGATTTTGACCATTACCAAATTTAACCAAACTCAAGAACTCAGAAGCCAGGATAGGAACTCAAACCGGGGGCAAGTACTAACCGTTGCCTGCATTGCCTGAGAAGTTGAAAGCTTTGCCTGAAGCTGCGAACTCTCTGTTTGGATGCTCAGCTCAGTGGCTTGAGAGACACGTCTCTGGCCCTGTTTGACCTGCTCGACTTTTTCGATTTGATCGGCCTGTAGTATTTGCAGGGTCGATTTTTGCTCCTGTGTGGCTACTTGATGATGAAGTTCGACTACAACTTGCTGCTGCTGCTGAACTTCTAGGCTTTCTTTCTGCTTCTGCTCTTGCTTTGTCTCAATTACCTTTTGTTTCTGCTGAGTCTCACTCTTCTCTTTCTCCTCCTTCTCGTCCTTCTTTTTGTCTTTTTTCTCCACCGTAATTTTACATGTCGACTCGTCCTTGCCCATCTCGTTCGTGACCAAGACCTTGTAGTTGGAAGTGTGCTCGGTTTTGGCACTGCTGAATGTCAGGCGTGCTGTCGTTCCGTCGAATGTTGTGGTTATATCCTTGGTCTCGCGAATCACCGTGCTACCCTTGTACCATTCGATCTTGCACTTACGATCGGACTGCTTGAGGCTGATCAGCAGCTCGAAGGTCTTCGATTCGGTGACCTTCTGGTCGACTAGCTTGCGTGCAATCTCGGGCTTCATCGGCTTGCGTTCTTCTTCGGGAATGTCAATGAGGTTGACAACCTGAGAGACAGCCTCGCCCTTCTCGTTGCTGGCCACCAGCTTGTAAGCACCCTTGTCACTTTCCTCCACTTCGTTTATCTCCAGCTTAACGGCAAATTCACCTTCCTTAGTTTGTTCCACCAGGTAAACGAGACGTTTGCTCTCCGTGACTGTATTTGATTCCTTGTACCATGTGCATTTTGGCTCGAATTTGGATGCAACTGTACACTCGATAACCACAGTGCGTTTTTTAATGATTTTAATAATCTTGGGCTTGTCCTTGATGACCGGCACAACTAATAGAAGGAGTTGACACTTTAGTTAACAAGTTCTTGTTGCATTGGGAATATGGAGAAAAAACCGAATCTAATCTTCTACTTACTCTCTATATTTAGGGTCAGGTTTGCGTTCAGCTCGCCCAGCGTGTTCTTGATGTTGCACTTGTAAAGACCAGAGTCCTCCAGTTGCGGATCTAAAAGCTCCAGCTTGATATAGTACTGATCGCCGCGTGTTTCCATGGTCATTTTAAGTTTGCTACTTTCTTTGATGACCTCGCCGTTGCGGAACCATACGATATCTGGCTTGGGATCCGCTTTCACCTTGCACTCCATAATGACCAGTTTGCCATTATTCTCAGAAATAATGCGGGGTTTCTCAATGAATGTCGGCCCCTCACCCTCGGGCTCGGGCTCAGCCTCAATGTTGAGATTAAGATTAGCGTTGGATTCGCCATATTCGTTTTTGACATTGCATCTATAGGTGCCACCATCGGTTGCGCCGGGATCCTAATGGGACAACAAAACGTTACACAAACTGATGCAATTTTGAGAAGAATTTGAATTGAAATGATCCCAAATGAAGAACCAATGATTAAAAATAAAAGCCTAACATCGGATCAGCCGATGTTTTAAATACCCTTGCAGTTTTTTAAAGACGCTACCATTTGCAACAGAAAAGTTTTTCTCACTATAACTACTTTTTTGATCGATCGTTCATATGGCAGCTATATGCTATTGTCATCCGATTTCGACGAATGTGCCGCCTACGTGTATTTAAAGACTTTTTGCTAAGTTTAGTCAAGATAGGTCTTAAACTAAGGGAGGAGATAGCATAAATCAGACGGACGGACGGACATGGCTATATCGACTCAGCTCGTCATGCTGATTAAGAATATATATACTTTATGGGGTCGGAGGTGCTTCCTTCTATGCGTTACAAATATCGTGACAATTTTGATATTCCCTCTGCAAGGGAATCATAATTATGTGAAACCAATTTTCTCTGAGCAACCCACCTTGATTTCCAGCGTCAATTCGTATGTGTCCTCGGCAATTACGGCCGTATTAATTTTGATTTTCTTGCTCTTCTCCACCACATCTTGGCCCCGATACCAGGTGACAGTGGGCTCGGGCTTGGCCTTGCATTTACATTTCATTGTAATGAGCGTGCCCGAATCGTTCGGTATGATCCTTGGCTTCTCGATGAATGACGGCGCAAACCCATTCGCATCGCTGGCACCTGTGTTTAGGATAAAAGGATGAATGTATGCCACGCAAGAGAGTTGGAGTTGGTATGTGGGACGAAAGTGGGCTTCCCTATGCATGTTTAGTATGGATTTTGATAGCGGCTTTAAAAATGAATGAATAGAAATACTGGTCATTCCAGTTATCCTAGGAAGCTGAAGACTGTTCTGGAATATTTTAGCAGATTGGTTGTGTCCCTCCTTCTTTTGCAATACGCATTTTAAAGATTCGTTTTCCATGTTTCAAACATAATAGTCTGACTATTTGACCATCCCGTAGACTGGACATTTCATTAGTCTGCCTTATCTGGTAGTCTAAAAGACAGGTGTTCCTGTCGTCTATTGGTCTTAACATCTGTTATCTTCTAAGCCATGAAGTCTTGTTGTCGCTTTTTTTAAAATCAAACATTTTTCCGGTCGTCCGGTCGTAATCCGCTCTGATAACACTAGACTACAATTTGTAGCCTCTTTCTGGCTTATGGAAGAATTTGGCCTTCATGTTGACAATAAAAGGTTTCACATTTTTCTGTGGTCAAAATTTGTACGTGAATCAAGATATCATATCTGCGAATAAACGACCAAGATAATAGACATTTGAGCATGCAAGTCTATTAAAAATGTAGTGTCCAAATAAAAAAAAAACAATTTTCCCTTCTTTTTCGTACGAAATTTAGATCTCAAAAACTCCGGGAAATCAAGAAATACAATTTTACCGTCCAATTTTGTCATTATGCTATAATGGCTAAATTAGACGGCGTTGAAGACAGAACTCAAACAAAAAAAAGGTCTAGTGAAATTGGTAGTTTGATAATACTGTAGAAACCCTGGTAATCCAATCGTTCGTCTGGACTTGCAAGACTTGTTTTTGAGTATTCTTTCTCTTTAATGCTTTGGTCATCTTATAGCTTTCAACCCCCTTCTATCAATTTGGTTATCTTTTAAACTTAGGTGGCCTATTATGCTAAGTATCAATTCAGTATTCAGCGCTGTACCACGTCTACTGCTTATTCTAATGAATGACAAGCGGGAGTTAATAAAAATAAAATAAAACTACTGCTATGTCATGGGATAAGTAATGGGCGCGACGGCTGTGGTATTAACCAGTCAAGGTGAAGTGAAGTAATATGAACGGTTGGGTGGCTAGGTAATCGTATGTTGTATGTCTCTTTGTTGTATTGTACATGCTTATCATTACACAGTTTCTGCTTGCTGTTAAGCTGTTGTTTTTGATGTTCTAAAACTGAATAGTTCGCGCCATTGTATGGTACATCTGCGGTTGCTTTTTGGTTTGGTATTAATGGGTAATATTATGGATAAGTGGAATACCTTGGAAATTAAGCGCTATGTTTGCGTTGCTCTCGCCGAACATATTAATGGCGTTGCAACGGTAGTTGCCACCGTCCTCTTTCGTCGGATTCTGGATCTCGAGCGTTAGGACGTAACTGTCTTTGGTTATCGCCTTGCGCGTCATTTTGGTTCTCTGACTATCCGTGATTTGCTTATCTGAGCAAAACCAGGTAATGTCCGGCACTGGATGTGCCTCCAGTATGCACTCCATGATCAGTATGTCCTCCTCTTGGCGGATTGTGGGTTTTTTCGGAAATCGTGGCGACTTGCCATCCGGTATTCTGCATAAATTGAAGCCATTTCGTTAGTTGTTAGTTGTGAGAAAGTGCAGAACGTGCAGTGCGATAGATTGTACAATGTACAAATATCAAGATTGGGTTGCCTTACTTTTTCGAGCCACTTTCGAAATTTAAGTTAATCGTTGCGACGCCAGAGCCGTGCGTATTCTTCGCTTGCGCGCGATACTCGCCCTGATCGCTGGAGACGACGCTACTAATCTCTAAGCGCGCCATATGATACAGTTTCTGATCCATTGTCAAGGACATTTTGTAGCGCTTGCCCTCGCTCAGCACAGTCTCGCCATGGGACCTTGGAGAAAATGATTACATATAAGTGGAATGGTTGGGTTGCTCTCTCGCTCGCTGCAACATTTCTCGTTTCTACTAATCTCTGGGTACATATAGTACATAAAGAGTTCAGATTTTGGCGTACCATGTCACTGTTGGCTTCGGATCGCCGACGCATCGGCACTCGAACGTTACATTTCCGCCATCTTCGCTTTGCCGTATAACGGGACGTTCGGTGAACGTGGGCTTAATTCCTTCAGCGCTTTCCGGCACGGGAGCCTCGTCGCCTATGAAGTTGAAGTAGTATCCAGGTTACACAATTTACAAATGAATAACAATACAAAGGCCACAACATGGACAAGTTCTTAACTAAGTAGTAGTAGTAGTAGTAATAGTAGGTGGTAACATCTTCATCCCCAACTTATCGACCTTCAACTATCTATAATTAAAAGCTCTGCGAGATTCGATTGAAAGCAAATCCATCGGATTTTCATAGTAGAAGGCAATTTCAAATAGTTAGTTCATTTTTAGGTGCCTCCAATTGAATTTCGCATAGCGTCCATATACTCATATGTGTACTTAGTCCATTAAACTGAATCTCAAAATGGTCTACTGGAAAAAAGTAGGTCTCGGCATTCCCAAAGTATGTTTTTGTTGAATATTTATTAATTGTGCAAAACCAAGAACAAATTACTCATACGACACGTGCGCCAAATAAAATTATGTACCCGAAATCTGAAGTACATTTCCATTTATTTTGATTTACAACTCTGCCAGTCGGTAGAGACTTGTAAATTATCGCGATAGTCACGAATCGTTGTCTAAATCAAAAAAGGCATTGAAAGATGAAAGTCCAGGCAACACTGCGTATGAGAGATTCAATGAAGCTTTTAAAGCGCCAGTTTAAACACAATTTTGCTTATTCTTATAGGGGCAGCCAGTGTCCTTACTAGTTCCAACCCAGAAGGTCCAGTCTAATGTCAATGTTAGACGACACATTGCATCGTGCAAACAAACATTCAAGTACGTATCGTGCCAAAGCAAATTTCCCATCGCTCGGTAAAAAAAACACTTTGAATAATTTCTTAAACAAAAATTTGTTTACAAATTTCATTTGGTCAGTTTAGGGGCCATTTCCTCAATAGTACTGATTCGATTTGCTCTCGTTTTATTTGAGAAAATGACCCCCAACCACTGTAGTTTCCGTCAGTTCTTCATTTAAAAATAATGTCCAAATTGTCCGAAATGCATGATTGTCTGTGCAAGCCACGAGAGCGATTGATTTGATATGCAGTGAAATCTCTCGACAAGATTCCATCGTTAGTTAGTTGCACTACGGCCAAACACTAGGCTGCTCGACGAACTGCACTGCTGATGCGGCGGTGTAAAGCTAGTTCTGACTCTGCTGGCACTTACTGTCAAAGTTGAGGCTTATCGTGGCATTGCTCTCGCCCAGCTCGTTCTTTGCGTTCACTTTGTATTTGCCAGCATCCTCAACTGTTACATTTTGAATCTCAAGTGTTGCAAAATACGAGTGGACATCCTTGTCAATGGTCAGCTAAAGGAGAGGACAAGAACAAAGGGTTAGTGGTAGGTGAATGGGGGCCCTTTGCACTGCACCCACCTTATGTCGGGGCGATTCCTTAACGGGTGCGCCATTATGGAACCAAATAATATTTGGCACGGGGTCTGCATTCACGCGGCACTCAAATAAGAGACGTTTACCTTCTTCTTCCTGTCGTATGGCGGGTTTTTTCGCGAATGTCGGCGCGAATCCGTCGATTTGTCTGCAGCAGGAGAAACGTATTGGGTTAAAACGGGTTTCACCAAGAAGTCCGAGCACAGCATAGCGAACGAGCACAGAGAGTTAAAAGATAATACTATGTTAACAGATGGAAAACTTTGGTTTTTCTGATAGATTTAGGGCCGCAAATATTTGTAAATTTTTAAATCTGGCTTTTCTCGAGGTACGCTAGCGGGAAGTGTCATAACTTGAGTAAAAAGCCCTACAGTTCATAAGTGAAGCTAAATCCGTACTCACTTTGAAATTATAATTAATAGTTTAGGAAATACTCAAAGTCAAAGTACAAAAATCAAAGATGTTTCGAAAAACAAATAGATCCCATTTGCTTGTGTGTCGTTTTCATATGAAGGCATTATTTAGCCGTCGTTAAAGTCATTGCCCAACAAATCTGTGGTAAATCGTCCAAGTATAGGCTTCAGTCCGCCCGAATTCGCATTCCATTCAAAGCCATGCGAGAGTTCTCTGATTACCTACTGTTGAAAATAACTCTGTAATGTAGTGCGCTCTAAAGTCTATATAAAAGTATATATAAAAAGTAGTACTAATGTATTTGTAGCATTGGGGAAATATTAATCAAACTTTTGTTTGACATTTTTCAATTATTCTTACTTGGAAAATTTTATGTTTTTCCTCTTCGCTATCTAAAGTCTCAAAACTATCAGGAAAACCACATTTCTGAAGCTCTTTCAAGAGGCAATATGACATAGTGTGATCAACTCTAGGAAACAGTTTCTAAATAGTAGACTTATTTAGCAAAGTGTGTACACTCTTTTCAGCGAGCCAAAATGTCACTGGCAAAGTATTTAATAACGAGAAGTTATTGTTAGTCAACGAGGGAACAGGTTGTTATTTTGTTTTTAAAATGTGGATGCAAGCGTAATAAATCTTTCTATATCAATACTGCTGAAATTTCCTTACTTCTAAAACGCATGGAATCATTAGGCAGGCCTTATGGTTGTGACTTGTGGACTCGATTGTGACTTTGTGTATCAAGTGGTTCAGAAACCAAGTGGGTCGGCCATTAATGAACTAAATTGCATTCTCTGCTATAAATCGGAATACCACACAACATAAAACCAATTGATAAGCCACCCCATTTCGTCATATTATCCCAATAGTTAGTATACTAAAACTACTACTAATTTGCCAATTATCAACCTCAGTTTAAGCCACTGTGGACCACCAAATATTATTTGTCTTCAGGTATGGCTAACCACCAATCCATTCTCAAGGCTCAATCCTATTTCGATTAGACCACCTTATACACTTAGGTACACGCATAACAATGAACATCGAACTACGTATCCACTCTTCCGATCACTCACCTTATGGATTCAACTACGGAAAACTTTCCCACTTAGGCGAAAATATCGCAAGTGCAGTTCATTCATATTGATTTCAAGAAAAGATAAAGTGAAAGAATTTCAAGCAGTTAAGCAGATTAGTAAGCAAAAATATTAACCAAATAAGTTGTCAATTGTGGCGAATGATGGAGAGTGCTATGTCCTTTTTATTCTCAGTCGCAGGATTTAAAAACAAATTTAACTTAACTCAAAGCGCATTTCTTGGTTTTTAGCTGGCGTATAGTAAAAAGTTCAGACACTCAACAAAAAAAAAATCCATAAATGTAGAAACTTGCTTAAATTTTTAAAATTGCCCAGTCATTTAGGAAAATGTTCTTATAACCAAAAAAAAACGTTTTCTGAGCATATAAAAAATATTTTCTAAAAACAAGAAATGAATGTGAATTTTTTCTCAAATCACTTTCCTCAAACAAGTGCGAAATTTACCTTTGGTTTATTACAATGGCGATTTTTTAAAAACGCAAGAGAGTCGGTCAAGCCCGACTGTAATATAATCTGTACCCGCCAAAGTTCACAAACAACTAATAAATTTTTAGTGCAGGGCCACACAAACTGTATAAGTGCTACCCATCACCGTGCTGCCCAGCGAAAATATTTGTTTTGCTTCTAGCTCGACTATCGTTCATCTAATAGGGAAACGATGTATGGGGAATCGATAAATAACGATGAATAAAATATATGTCTAGGAGGTTGGAACAATGTATCTTCAAAATAGTGGGAGATATGAGGTTTTCTCAAAATAAGGGGGCCCCTACTTGATCTTGAGTTTATATCCCATACACTTCAAACCTCTAGTTATTACCATCTCCGAGATCTGTGCGCTTATACGTATGGACGGACAGACTCAGCTGTTGTGCTGATCAAAAATATATATACTTTATAGAGCCGGAGATGCCTTTTAATGCCTGTTACATACATTTGCACAAAGTCATTATAACCTTTGTACCTTTGGTACTGAGTAAAAAACTCTCTATCTCTTTAAATTATTCGAGCTGCAAGGGTAAATAAATTTCGAAATATAAATTAAGCTAGACACACGTTTTTGAATTATTCGAGGTTATCCATTGCTTTGTGCTTAAGCAAGCACTTAAGGCAATTTTGAAATTGGTTTTTTCGTACGATCGGGGCATTTTTAAGCAATTTTAACTATGAATTTATGTTTTTTTTGGGTGTAAGCAAAGTTTAGCCAAGCAAAGCTTTGATTAGGTGCATTGACAAGCCCAAGCGTTTTTTCAATAAAATGTAGCTTACTTTTCTTTGGGTTCGTCAGCAGCTGAACGAAACGGATAAAGAGGACGCAGAAATATGGGAGAAAGAATAAGAACCACTCTTAGTACATTTCTACTTATCAGTGGGGAAATCGATTGCACACTACGGACGAAGGACCGTTCTCTCATTCAGCTTGGGGGGATTTCCAGCAGTTGAGAAAACGGACGCAACAATGTGCTGTTACTTACGTGTGAAATTTAAATTAATTGATGCAGATACTTCGCCCGATTTGTTCTTGGCCTTGACTTTGTAAAGACCAGCATCTGTTTCTACTACATCGTCGAGTTCTAATACTACCGTAAATTTATTATCTCCGATGGGCTGGATCTTAAACTTTGTTCGACCATCCTCCGCTAATTGGTTATCGCTGCGAAACCATTCAATGTCCGGCTTCGGGGATGACAATAGTTGGCACTCAAATATCAGTCGGTTGCCATCATCCTCCTGATGCAGTTGCGGCTTCTTAACAAAGCTGGGAGCGAAATCTTCAGCCACCCCCATGCTGAGGGTTCTCGTTTTGCTTCGTCTTCAACGGTTCTGGCTCTTAGGCTCTACAATTAAACAATATGACAAGGAGAGAGATGTTTGTCAGTTTTGCTTAGTTAGCTGAATTCTTACAAATGTCGCAGGTGAGGTTTATCTGGCAAGATCCAACTTGATGTGTATGAGGCGAAAAAAAATTAATCAAGCCAAAGTTTTTTATGAGTTTTTAACCAAGCGGTGGATTGTATCACTTTAACCGATTTTTCTATTTAAGTTGGATCCTCTTCAGTTTTGTAAAATACCAAATGGAGCGCTGCACCGACTACGAAATACCCTGTTCCCCATGTATACACATTCTCACGCAAACATACTTTAATATCCACAAAAATATCGATATAGCTAATTTTCAAATATCCGGCAATATTCTTTTTACCCATTTTTAATGGGAACATGGTATAAAGAACAAAAAAATTAAATTCGAAAAAAGGTGAAAATATTTTTTGTTGAATTTTCAACCAATGCTTTTACACTTTTGTACACTTGGAAACCATATACCATATAGATCGATCGGCCGGAAAATAGGACAACATCTTTTTTAATGATAGCGTTCCTAAACTCAGCAATTAAGAAGATTATATGCTTTCGAACTGATTTGCACAATTTGGTCAGAATCGGGGGAATGTATCCTATTGCTGCCACAGAACCGATAGGTCGAAAAATCTGTCATATTACGAAAACGTATTTGTTTTTGGTGGTAACTTGCTCAAATGTAAGCTAAACGTTCAGATTTATAATGATTGGGAGTTAATCATATATGCGAGCTTTTGCAAGTGTATCAAGTGTTAGCATTGGCTTCCCGTTTATAACTAAATCGCTAACGCTAAAGAGTCAATACCTTCTTAACCATGAGTAAAATAATAATATTTGGAGGTGTCCGGAAATTTGTATAGATTTTCGTAATTATAAACGATTGCACTCGAATTAAAACAGTTTGACTTTATTTGGCAATTCACACAAATATACCGGGTTACTAGATCAGATGTTAGCGATCGAATTCGTGTCACTTCAGATATAAAGTCATGCAAGTTTAGTTTGAAACGCTGTCGTTTATTCGAAAATCTTTAGAAGATTTCCAACACACACTTGATTATAGACCCGATCCAGTAACATAGTGGATCTTAAATGAGCTTTACGTCGATGGAAGCCAGAGAAACTTCGTTCAATCGAACAAGATGCCACGTATTGCACACGTAATGTAGAACACGTCCGTATGCGATACATCTATACCAAAAATCTACATTTATATAAATAACTGGCTTTAAAGCCCCAAAGGGCCAAGCCGAGCTTCACATAAAAATTCAACAATTCGTGCAAATGTATGTAACAGGCAGAAGGAAGATTTTTCGACCTTAAAAGTATATATTTTCTTGATAAACATCAATAGCCGAGTCGATCTAGCATTGTCCGTCTGTCCGTCCGTCTGTCCGAACACCTAGATCACAGGACAGGGCTGACTTTAACTTAAGCTGTCGTTGATTTATGAAATTGCAAATATCATTGAAATCAGCGCTGTTATCTAATGCAAATCGTTGTAGTATCGCGTCGAGTATGAATATGTAGCGGGGATATACACACTCAGAGAAAAAATCGAGCAGATCGTGCTTGATATCAAGCAGATTTCGTGTCAGAAGTTCGGCAAGACAGAATTTTCTTGGATTCAAGAAGAAAATACTGAAATCAAGCATGAATTTTCAAGCCCGATTTTTTGTCTCACCTCCCTTGCCACCAAACACACAAAGTTTTCTCGATTTCAAGCAGATTTCTTCTTGAAAATTCAAGACGAAAAAAAACTAAATTGAAGCCGATTTCAGTCTTGCCGAATCGTGCTAGATTTCTCTGGGTGCACCTACTTACATGCAAAAGCACTTGGCTCTCTGAGATCGCCACGTTCATACAGACAGACGATCGTTCTGTTACATACATTTGCTACTTTATGATACCCTTTTTATCCATTTTTTTGGTACAGGGTATAACAGTGAAAAGCCCTTAATTTTAAAAAAATTACGAAGTTTAATTTTCCATTAGTGAACCCAAACCAAAATCAATGTCCCCACAAATGGAAATCATAAGTTCGAAATATCGAAATCGATAATATTAAAATTCGCCAAATCGATATATCGTTATTTTCTAATACCATTAAAAACAACTGAAATGCTTTCATGAAACTTATAAGCAATAACGCCTGAAAAAAGCATTGTTTGTGTTTGTCCTAATGATAGAATATGCTTAACTTGGATATTATTTTAATAGGAACATTAGAATTAGGCCCGGGTGGTTCTTGATTGTGAACTGAAACAATTGTTTCTCTAGCACTTCTAGTCTCTGAGATCTAGGTGTTGTACAGACGAACGGTTAGACGGATCAAGAATATATATACTTTATGTAGTCGGAGATGCTTCCTTCTGCTGTTTTTTTACCCATTTTTTGGGTGCAGGGAATAACAAGTAATAAAATCGGTCAAGCACCCAAGAAATATTCTCCGTACCAATCAATGCTTGCATATAACAGACAACTTTACCGCTTTAAGCGGCGCTGCGGCAGCGCTGCTATGGCGTTGTTGTTGCTTTGAATTCTAAAAGCTTATAGATCCACTATTGTTCATCTGATTGGGAAACGATATGTGGAGGCTCAATAAGTAATGATGATTAAAATAAATGTCTTAAAGGTCCGAGCCATTTTTTCTTAAGGCAGGCAAGTATAAGGAGTTTATGTTCCATACACTTCAATCTTCTATCAATCAATTTTCTTTTACATTTATGATATCTATTCGTTTATACGGACTGACAGACTATATCGACTAGCCTGTTGATGCTGATCAAGAATATATAGACTTTATAGAGATGGAGACTTCTGGCTGTTACATTTGCACAAACATTCGGAGCAGAGTTAAAAAAAATCAAAAATATCAAAAACGAGAGGGCAAAGCTAACTTCGAAGTTTTAATACACTTGAAAAACTTTGTTCCAACTTAACCGGTAAAATATATATAGGATATAGATATCAGATATTAAAAATTTTTAAATCATTGATAATAAAAATTTGATACCATAAAAAACGAGAGCGTAAGTTGAAGTCGGCCCTGCTCGACTTCGATATACCCGTTACTCAGGGTAAGGTTTATTTAAGAATATTTTATTAGATCACAACATGTCCAAATTGTGGGAGAGATGAGTTTTTTTTCCAAATTGCGGGGGAGGCAACTCTACTATAGCTCATCTGATCGGGATATGAAGTATGGCGGATCGATAAGTAATGATGATTAAATTATATGTCTAGAAGGTCCGAATAATCTATTTTCAAAATTGTGGGAGATATGAGGTTTTTTCAAATTGTGGGGGCGGGAGGGGGCGTGGCAAAAATTTGAATCAAACCTGATCTGCGTGCAGACAATACAAGTCTACACTGAAAAAATGGTAGCTCTAGCTCGTATAGTCTCTGAGATCTAGGTGTTCATACAGACGGACGGACAGACAGACGGACATGTCTATATCGACTCGGCTATTGGTGCTGATCAAGAATATATATACTTTATGGGGTCGGAGATGCTTCCTTCTGCCTGTTACATACATTTGCACGAACTTAGTATACCCTTTTTACTCTACGAGTAACGGGTATAAAAATAAGGCCACAGCTCGATAAAACTGGAGTAAAATTTTGAGAAAGCCATAAAATTGCAGGTATTGTTCACCCAGCTGGTATATTTAGAATATGTGTCTAATTGACTAACACTGAACCGACAGATCATTAATATAATAGAAGATAAATACTCTATTTTATTAAAAAATTGTCGAACTAATACTTTCTATAAGATTTGATAGTCCATGTTTTTGATATCAAGTAAGACGACGGAATTGAACTTTTGGCGCAATAGAATTAATGTGGCCATGGTAAATACATTTTTTCTGATAATTCGCCAAAAATATTGATTATCACCATATCGCCACAGGAAATATCGTATCCGAATATCGCATATAGTCTGACAAAGACATCGAAATATAAATTGATCGGAACGACATTGACAAGCCAGCTCTGTACGACGGTTTTGAAGGCTTACATATATTTATTACTATAATTTTGTTTAATATCTGTTTGGATTTGTTTTCTTCAGAAAGTCGACGCTTGATGAGTCATTACGGGGTAGCTTTAACCCAAAGATCCAATGAAATAACGGCTTACGCCTAGCACTCACGCACACATTCAGTGCATATCGCGCGAGAGGTACTATGCAGCGCGCTTCTCTAGATTGCGCACGCCTCACCAATATTTTGGAAAATGGAAATTTGATCGCCTCCTCTCTTTCAGCACTAATTTTTTAATGGAAAATATTTCACCGCACAAATACGAGAAATTCAAATGTGTTGCACGTTTATTTTTAGTCATTCGCAGTCACCGTTTGGTGTGTATATGCAATATGTATATGTATATGTTCCATTTATATGTATATATATGTATGTACATATATATATATAGACACTTGTCCGTATATATTTATGTTTTCTGTTTCTCGACGAAAATATGTATCTAGAAATATTTCACACACACACACACACACACTCTCGTATAAATATCCATGGGGATGTAGCTATTGAATCATTGGTATTTAAATAACACCAAAAATAACATGTGACGGGCGGAGGAATGCAGGAACCGCAGATATGCAAACGATTCTCGAATAATAAATACATTCGACATGGCAATGGATTGGTTCGATTCGATTTTCAATTCGGATTCGGGTTCGCACTTGTCGAAATTATTTTTCAGGGCCATTGGCGAGTCTTTACTGCTGCTTATTTATCAACACGTTTAACGGTTCGGGGATTCTTGAGTTGCCCCAATTCTATTTTTATGCCCGACAACACCGTTACACAATTTCACGAATAGACACTCAGCCATTCAGCGCATATAGATATAGAATTGGAATTACGAGCACAGAGAGATTCCTGGCTGATGGATCGCAGCTCTGCCAGTAGGTCCTTGCACTGTAGTTTGTTTACTTTCACTTTTCGTTTGATTTCGGTATAGACTACATTCACTCGTATCCCAGTATGACGCGCACACTATTTTGAATTGAGCAGCAATTATTTGTACTGCCACCGGGAACGACAAATTATTTGATGAACAATCTATATATACATATATATGTATATATGTATTTCCAATCGGTACGTACAACTAGACTACAGACAACACAGTGCGAGCGCAGCACGAATATTATCCTTCTGTGGAAACGAAACGAACTCCACGAGTGTAAGTCTATTACTGTCAGCTCCGAATAGTTTGTGCTCTCGATCAGCACCAGATCAGCATTAGCATCGGCACCGGCACCAACAGTCTGGCCCAGTCTCGAACGGGAGTGTCAGAGCGCAGGCGCTGTTAGCTGCCGTCACGATGAACATTAGAGTGGACCTCATAACGGTAAAATGGAAAATGTAGGTCTAAGCATTTCCAAAGTTTAAAACAGATTATAGAGGGGATTCAAGATTCTGTCTATAAGCTAGCTGAAAGTAGCAGCAAATAGAACCTTTAAGTTTTATCAAACCTTCCATGACGATGATTCGGATATATACTATTGCTCAGCACTAAAATGAATGTTCTCATACAATTTGAAGATAAACCATTTCGAATACTTGCTTTTGAATTGACAAGCTCTTGCCGTTTGGACTGTGGGTAGATTGAAATCAGTCAGTTAGTTAATCCATCAGACAATCTCTTTTATTTATATAGAGTAAGTACACATGCCGTTTACCCACTTTCAATAAATTGAACAAAATCATTTTTTCGAATTTTTATTTTTCGAATGCAAAATTCAGTTACATCCAAACTAATCTTTATCTAGAGTGAAGGTCTGGATTTAGGCGTTACGTATACCCGTTCTGTCCATATTTAGCCTTTTAAATTTGGTGATGCTGTTCGGAAGATATGGGGAAATATCTAGAAAAGTAAAATTACTAATTTCGTATAAAATATATAAAAAACAATTACGAAAGTCGGTCAAGCCCGACTGTAATATACTCTGGACCAGCCAAAGTTTCTTTACAATATTTTAATTAAGCTTCGCCGACCGGAACTTTGCTACCAAGTTCTCCTCCAATACATTCATGAGGCTTCATAATAGTGATGATTTGTGTTGTGGAGCCAATGAAATAATTGTGATTATCGAAATTTTATGTGTTTTTTGATAAAAGATCAAGTGTTTAGTATTTTGTTTTTCAACACAGAAATCTATCTATAACTCTGACAAATATAGATCTAGATTAATCGTAGTGGATATTATGGATTCGTTGAAACCTGTATTACATATATACAAATCGACTTTTCCCAATATCGGGATCAGTATCATAAGCATAAGCCACGAGTTCACCTGATCGTATATGTCAAGAAGGTCCAAACAATCTATTTATAAAATTGTGGGTGATAAGAGGATTTTTTTATTTGATCTATTTCACACTCTTTAAACCTCAAGCGCTTAGCATTCCTGTGATCTATTCGTTCATAGGGACAGGCTGTTGATGCTGATCACGAATGTATGGACTTTAAAGGGTCGGAGATGCTTCATTCTGGCTGTTACACACATTTTGTACAATCTCATTATACTCTTTGCATTTATGGTATACAAAATGTTCTTCTCGTCATTTGGGTCTTTTGGTCGCATCAGAAAGTCAGTTTCAGATGCTGTTGGGGTTCCGTTCCAAAAGTCGTAAGTACAAAGTTTCGTTGCAATGGCTTACTTTCACTCTCGGAATATGCAAATGATATATTTTTGTGGGTCGCTAAAGGGTCCGCCCAACTTTGCTTATCTTCTCTGAGTGGCCAAGAATTGGCATTAAAAGTGTCTCGCTCTTGGCTATACATATGTACCTACATACATATATGTATACCTGGCTACGATCGTGACAAGTGGCGGTAGTCGAGAATGCGGAATATATGCAAACATTTGCCACAAGTACCATCCTCCCATCGATCTAAGTCATCGTCATCGCATAGATTTAGACACAGATTTCAAAATAGAAATTTCGTTATTTATAGAAACACTTGTTCATTATTTATGACATTAACCAAATGGTATTTTTGAACGTCGATTTGCTTGCACAATCTCTGTTCGGCCCTCCTGCGGATATTGCGTTGACTTTGCAGATCGATTGGTTGACCTGATTGACAAAGCCATTACCCCTTCTTGGCAAGCATTGTGTTCCACACACTCACACACACAAACTTTGAGGGTAGCCACCCTGCAACGAGCGCAGGCAATTTCGAGGCACACTCAATAGCGCTCTCTTGGCAACCACTTTGTAATATTGTTGATTTTCAAAAAGTTGCACGGTGCTAAGATGCACACACTTATGAACGGCTCGCCCTAATACTGAGAAAAAACAACTTCATTAAAATGTTTGCCCAACTTGACTGGCACAAGGACCCTTCAGCTGGCAAAATTGAATTGAAGCCGTGTTCTTGTTTGATAAGCAAATTGACTTGCCTCCATGTATCGTGCTTTATTAATCAGATCCAAAAAGCAAATAAAACTGCAATTAGAATGTTGCTGACTCCTCCCCGTGCCCAACATCTACACTGATTTCTTCATGGCCAAATCAGAATTGTTCCACAAATTTAAATTTAAAACAAGTTAGAAAGTCGGTCAAGCCCGACTGTAGTATACTCTGTACCTTTTTGTATGTAACTGTTAACTTTAAAGTGTGAGGTTTTTCAAAATCTGGGGGTGGCAACTGTTTTGACAATCGTTCATCTGGTTGGAAAACGCTGTATTGGGGCTCGATAAGTAATGATGAGTAAAATTACACTAGTACATAACTCGTAAAATTATAAAATTTGTATATGATTTCCTATTAGCATAAACGTAACTAACTAACGTAACTAACATCGCTCCTCTTACCAGTTAGCTTTTGCCCGTCAAATTTTGAATAGGATTTTGTGATAGTTATTTCTGAAACAATAAGCATGGTTTTATTTAAAATAAGCTGAGCTAAACAGCTCAGTCAAGAGATGAGAGACTTGATCTGCCTGCAGGTGTAAGAATTATATGTTCCATACACTTCAAACCACTAGCTCTAACCATCTCTGAGATCTCTTCGTTCATACGGAAAGACGGTCTCGTCCGACTATATCGACTCGGTTGTTGATGTTGATCAAGAATATTGTTATGTATGTCTGCACGCAATGGTTGTCATCGTACAACTGCTTTATTCATTCTCTTTACACGTTGGTTCTTATATCATAACAGCGTTCATGTGTGTGCACATTCTTAAGATTAGTGTGACCAAGTATTGTAAACATAACATTTCTCTCCCTAGTAGTTTAGGTTAATGCTTACATACTAATTTGAATTACGCATAATCTAACAATTTTTGTGGAACTTTACGTTCTCTAACAGATTTGCGTAAACTTGCTTCGGAAACTCTTTGCTCATTGTTTGGTAGAGAAGGTAAAACGCTGAGTCGCGTTTGTAGAAACCGTACGAATTGGTATCCTGATCGATTTAGTCATTGGTGTTTCTGACGCATTTATAACTGGCAAGTCAATAATATCCTGATTTATATTAGGAACTAAAACCGTTTTCATTTGATCAACATGCCTTTTCCAAACTCTACCATCATCCAGACTTACATTATAACGAAATTCCCCTACTCTTTCAGTAACCGTTCCAAACTTCCATTTACTGCTACCTTAATAATCGCGAACCGCAACCCTTTCCCCCTTTCCAAAAATTTTGTTTGTGGAAATAAACTCATGCTTCCTAAAATCATTCTGAGGCAAAACCAAATCTATTCGAGACTGAATCTGGCGCCCCATCATAAGCATAGATGGTGATTTACCCGTTACCGGATGTACGGCTCTTCTGCAGGCAAAAAAAATCAATGTGTTTGGAGTGCACTTGGAAGTTATTAACTTGTTCTTGATCGTCTGTACATATCTCTCGGCTTGTCCGTTTGTCGCAGGATGATATGGTGCTCCTTGTTTTTGTAATACTCCGTTGCTTTTCAGGAAATCACGAAATTCCAAAGAATCGAATTGTAGATTGGCATTCTATGCAACTGGAGACTAATTCTTCAATATCTTTATCAATTTTATTCCACCAAACATATGCTCTAGCCAATGTTTTTATTCTCACCATGCCAAAATGTCCTGTATGTAACTCGTCTAATATTTTCTTTCGCAACGATTTTGGTATGTAAACGCGCATTCCTCTTAACAAACATCCATCAACGTACTTAGAGTTTTGTGCGGAGCCAATATCTGTGATATAGCTCTATTGTCTGTTACTAAGGTAAATTTCCTTCCGTACAGATATTGATACAACTTTTTAACTCCAAAAATAACTGCATATGCTTCTTTGTCCATTTGTGATACTTTTGTCGAACCTTATTGAGCGTTTGGGAAGCAAAATGTATGGGTCTTTCAGTTCCGTCCGTATACTTATGACCTAATACCGCACCCACACCAATCGGACTTGCGTCAACTGCTAGGATTACCGGCAATGTTGGATCAGAGTGCTTCAAAATCAAATTGGACTGCATCTGCCTTTTTATTTCAGAAATGATTTTTCACACTCTTTGTTAAACTCGAATTTAGTGTCTTTTTGTAATAGTCTGTTTAATGGGTAGGCAAAGACACTCAAATTTTTCATAAATCGGCCGTAATAATTTACTAAGCCCATGAAAACACGTATATCGTCCTTATTATTGGGAGTTTTAATTTCCTGTATTGCCGTCACCTTGCTGCTCAGGCGCTGTATACCGTGCTTGTTAATAACGTAACCACAATATTCTATGCTATCCTTCATGAACTCTGACTTTTCAATATTTACGCGCATATTGAGATTTTCCAAGCGAGATAAAACTTCTTCAACTCTCTTAATGTGATTCAGATCATCATGTGCTGTTATTTTTATGTCATCGAGAAAAACTGAAACTCCCGGAATATCACTTAGAACTTGTTCCATAAGTCTCTGCCACTTAGCTGGTGCACAAGCCACTCCAAACATAAGTCTTGTAGGCTGATATAATCCTTTATGTGTACTTAAAGTCAGTAAATGTCTATCATCAGGGTGAATCTCAAGCTGTAGGTATGCTTTTGATAAATCAATCTTCGTAAATTTTATTCCTCCTGACATTTTGCAAAACTATTCCTCAATTGTAGGTAGTGGGTGTTCATTCGATCTGGGCGGTGTCCACATATTAGTTGCGTGAGTAAAAGAAGACTCTGTGAAAATTTCAGCTCGATAGTTTTAAAACTGAGAGACTGTTCGTATTAGCGAAGAAATTTTTGTTTTTCCATCGTAGAAGCGTCACCAATCTTGGTACATATTAGTTTCAGACGCTTGCGCAAAATTGTAAAAAAATTTATTCAAATCGGATGACTATAGCATATAGCTGCCATACGACCGATCGGTCGGAAAATGTGTTTTATTAAGAAAAGATTTTTTTATGGTAACACGATCAAATTTTGATTCTTTGATTCTCAATGATTTTGAATTTATAAATATCTGATATGTACATGGTATATATATATTCTACCGGTTAAATCAGTTGGTGTGAACTATTGCAAGTGTATTAAAACTTCGGCACAGTCGAAGTAAGCTTTGCCTTCTCGTTTTTTGCTTACACCAGGCAGCTCAAGTAAATTACACACAAGTAATTTACAGGCGTGGCAAAAATGCTCGTGTTAGTAACGTTAAAAACAAGTAAGAAAGTCGGTCAAGCCCGACTCTAATATACTCTGTACCTGTTTGTGGGTATGATAACTTTAAAGTGTGAGGTTTTCCAAAAAATCTGGGGTGGCAACTCTTTTCGACTATCGTTCATCTGGTTGAAAAACGATGTGCGGGCTCGATAAGTAATGATGAGTAAAATAACACTAGTACATAACTCGTAAAAGTTACAAAATTGGCATATAATTTCCTATTAACATAAACGCATCTATATTAGTCACGCAGGAATCACGCGTGATTTCTGACCGCAGGCCAACTCAATTACATCGCTTCTCCATAGCAAGGTCCAATTGGGAAATTACCAATCGCTGTGGTATTGTTGTTGTCGTTGGTATTTATTTTCTTTTTACGTATAGCTATAATATCGTTCATCTGTTCGAAAAACGATGTATGGCGCGTCGATTCAAAATAAGTAGTAGAATATATGCCTAGAATGTTCGAACTATTTATCTTGAAAATTGTGGGAGTTATTTCGTTTTTTATACACTTGAAAAGTGTATATTAATTTTGCCCAGAAGTTTGTAACGCATAGAAAACCCCATAAACTATATATATATTCTTGATCAGGACGACGAGTCGAGTTCATTTCCGCTTGTCCGTCTGTCCGTCTGTCCGTCTGTCCGTCTGTCCGTCTGTCTGTCTGTCTGTTTCTACGCAAACTAGTCTCTCAGTTTTAAAGCTATCGAGCTGAAATTTTGCACAGCGTCTTCTTTTTACTGCACGCAACTAATATGTCGGAACCGGCCGGATCGGGATGACTATATCTTATAGCTGCCGTAGGAACGATCGGTCGGAAAATAAGTCTTAATGAGAAAATCTTTTATTATACTCTGTACCGAAGGTACACAGAGTATATTGGGTTTGTGCAAATGTATGTAACAGCCAGAAGGAAGCATCTCCGACCCCATAAAGTATATATATTCTTGATCAGCATCAACAGCCGAGTCGATATAGCCATGTCCGTCTGTCCGTCTGTCCGTCTGTCCGTCTGTCTGTCCGTCTGTCCGTATGAACGAAGAGATCTCAGAGATGGTAAGAGATAGAGGTTTGAAGTGTATGGAACATATATTTCTTATACTTGCAGGCAGATCAAGTTTAGTTTTGATTTTTGCCACGCCCCCTGCCTCCCCCGCAAATTTAAAAAAACGAAATAACTCCCACAATTTTCAAGATAGATAGTTCGAACATTCTAGACATATATTCTACTACTTATTTTGAATCGACCCGCGCCATACATCATTTTTCGATCAGATGAACGATATTAGAGCTATATGTAAAGAAAAATAAAAACCAACGCCAACAACAACACCGTTGCCATTGGTAGAACTTACGAGAAAGAGAGAGCGAGAAGGCAATAGCTAACTGGTAATTTCCCAATTGGACCTTGCTATGAGTGGAGCGATATAATTGAGATGGCCTGCGGTCAGAAATCACGCGTGATTCCCGCGTGACTAATATAGATACGTTTTTGTTAATAGGAAATTATATAAAAATTTTATAATTTTACGGGTTTGTACTAGGTACTAGCCCCCCATACATCGTTTTTCAACCAGATGAACGATGGTTGAAAGAGTTGCCACCCTCAGATTTTTTGAAAAAATCTCACACTTTAAAGTTATTAGTTTCGTACAAACAGGTACAGAGTATATTACAGTCGGGCTTGACCGACTTTCTTACTTGTTTTCTATTGTAGCGTCACCAATCTTGGTATATATTAGTTTTAGATGATTTTACATATTTGTGGAAAAATTTATCAAAGTCGGATGAATATAGCTGCCATTAAACGGTAGGTCAAAAAACTTGTTCTAGTGGGAAAAACTTTTTATTTTCCATCGTAGCGTCACCAATCTTGATATATATTAGTTTTATATGCGTTAACATAATTCTGGAAGATTTTATCAAAATCGGAGGACTATAGCATATATCTGCCATAGGACCGATCGGTCGAAAAATGTGTTTTACTAAGAAAAGTTTTTTTATGGTATCAAATTTTTATTATCAATGATTTAAAAATTTAAAATATCTGATATCTATATCCTCTATATATTTCACCGGTTAAATCAGTTTTTCAAGTGTATTAAAAACTTCGGCACAGTCGAAGTTAGCTTTGCCCTCTCGTTTTAATTTGCGGAGAGAGGCGTGGCAAAATTGGAAACTAAACTTGATCTGCCTCGGAACTATAAGAAAATATATGTTCCATACACCTCGACCTCTATCTCTTACCATCTCTGACATCGGCATTATGAGACTCGGCTGTTGATGCTGATCAAGAATATATATACTTTATACAGTGATGCTCCTTCTGGCTGTTACATACATTTCAAAACCCAATATACTCTGTGTACCTTCAGTAGCATAAAAAATTATTGTTTTTCATATGTAAATATTTTTATACTCTGTACCGAAGGTACACAGAGTATATTGGGTTTGCGAAATGTATGTAACAGCCAGAAGGAGGCATCTCCGACCCTATAAAGTATATATATTCTTGATCAGCATCAACAGCCGAGTCGATATAGCCATGTCCGTCTGTCCGTCTGTCTGTCCGTCTGTCCGTCTGTCTGTCTGTCCCGTCTGTCCGTCTGTCCGTATGAACGAAGAGATCTCAGAGATGGTAAGAGATAGAGGTTTGAGGTGTATGGAACATATATTTCTTATACTTGCAGGCAGATCAAGTTTAGTTTTGATTTTTTGCCACGCCCCCCCTGCCTCCCGCAAATTTAAAAAAACGAAATAACTCCCACAATTTTCAAGATAGATAGTTCGAACATTCTAGACATATATTCTACTACTTATTTTGAATCGACCCGCCATACATCGTTTTTCGATCAGATGAACGATATAAGAGCTATACGTAAAAGAAAATAAAAACCAACAACAACAACACCTTAGCGATTGGTAGAACTTACGAGAAAGAGAGAGCGAGAAGGCAATAGTTAACTGGTAATTTCCCAATTGGACCTTGCTATGAGAGGAGCGATGTAATTGAGATGGCCTGCGGTCAGAAATCACGCGTGATTCCCGCGTGACTAATATAGTTACGTTTATGTTAATAGGAAATTATATACAAATTTTACGGGTTTGTACTAGGGTAATTCTACTCATCATTACTTATCGAGCCCCCATACATCGTTTTTCAACCAGATGAACGATAATTGAAAGAGTTGCCACCCCCAGATTTTGAAAAAACCTCACACTTTAAAGTTATTAGTTTCTTACAAACAGGTACAGAGTATATTACAGTCGGGCTTGACCGACTTTCTTATCTGTTATACACTAAAAGGTATATTAATTTTGCCCAGAAGTTTGTAACGCATAGAAATATTCATTTCCGACCCCATAAACTATATATATTCTTGATCAGGACGACGAGCTGAGTTCATTTCCGTCTGTCCGTCCGTCCGTCTGTCTGTCTGTCCGTCTGTCTGTCTGTTTCTACGCGAACTAGTCCCTCAGTATTAAAGCTATCGGGCTGAAATTTTGCACAGAGTCTTCTTTTTACTGCACGCAACTAATATGTCGGAACCGGCCGGATCGGATGACTATATCATATAGCTGCCATAGAAAACGATCTGACCAAAAACTAGTTCTAGTGAGAAAAACTTTTTTGTTTTCTATCGTAGCGTCACCAATCGTGGTATTTATTAGTTTTATATACTTTCACATAATTCTGGAAAAATTTATCAAAATCGGATGACTATAGCATATAGCTGCCATATAAACGGTCGTTCAAAAAACTAGTTCTAGTGAGAAAAACTTTTTGTTTTTCATTGTAGCATCACCAATCGTGGTATATATTAGTTTTATATGCTTTCACATAATTTTGGAAAAAATTTATCAAAATCGGATGACTATAGCATATAGCTGCCATATAAACGGTCGTTCAAAAAACTAGTTCTAGTGAGAAAAACTTTTTTGTTTTCCATTGTAGCATCACCAATCTTGGTATATATTAGTTTTATATATTTTCACATAATTTTGAAAAAAATCTATCAAAATCGGATGACTATATCATATAGCTGCCATAGGACCGATCGGTCGGAAAATTTGTTTTACTAAGAAAAGTTTTTTTTTATGGTATCAAGTTTTTGTTATCAATGATTTAAAAAATGTTAAATATATGATATTTATATCCTATATATATTTACCGGTTAAATCAGTTGCAGTAAAGTTTTTCAAGTGTATTAAAACTTCGGCACAGTCGAAGTTAGCTTTACTTTATCTGTTAATTAAAGCCAGACTCAAACATTGGATATGCATATATTTGATATGTGGAGCCAAATTCAAAATAGTTGTAATTTCGTTCAAAATTAGTTCATTTAATCAAATCACACCAAGTACACTTAACTACCAGGTTGGAATGCACGGGGCGGAACTCTATAAACTTGGATACATTTGTCCACAACCTTCACTGTCCATGTTGGCTTCAATGCGTTTATTCATTTATTTATAGATATGTAAATTCGATTTTTGTTTTGTTTTTTTTTTGGGATGCGACTTGTGTGTGTGTGTGTAAATTAACCGCCGGCCTAAACCCAAGGCGAGTAGAAGCACGAGGCAAAGAACTGCTGTTTGCCGGTGGCACCGTGCGAATTTGGGCCATTATAGCTCATATGCGCATAGGATGGAACTGCGGACGAAATGCTCTCTGACCCAAAGGCCGAGCCTACACCCAAGCCCAACTGATTGGGACTGCCGGAGGATTGGCGCGGCTCCATCATGTGATGGGCAGCAGCAGAGGTGGGTGGGGGCGGTGGCAGTCCATAGGCCGATAGCACCTCATATCCGCTGGAGTTCTGGCCTGCGGCGACTTGTGAATTGCCCAAATCCACTGCAGCATTGTCTACGTGATGCGTTGGAATTGGCGGCGGTCGCAGCGTCATGTGACAGGGATATAACGAGGGTGGCGTTAAGTCGCGTTGCTGTGACATGGGAGATGGCGGCGCTAGCGGACCTACTGTTGAGTGATTGAAGCTGGGCATGGTCGGCACAGATCTGGAAAGTGGTAAACGTGTTAAGTGGTTCAGTTGGTTAACGTCAGGCAGCTTACCCATAGCTCTCGCCCATGGAGATGGCCGTGTGATTGTGATGCATGTTCGAGTACATGGCACTCATGGAGCTGCTGAAGCCTCCACTGTTGAAATTGAGACGCGGCGAAATGGCAGGAACAAGGGCGTGGGCGTGAGCGTGAGCCAGGTGCTGGTGCTGGTGCGGATGCGCTTGATGCTGTCCGGAAATGCCAGGCGAACAACCATTGCTGCCCTCATGCTGGTCATTGGGGCGACCACCGCCGCCCCCGCCAGAAGCAGTACGCAAATGCGACGGGTGATGGGTATCGGTGGGCTCAACACCAGCAGAAGGTGAGGCCAAACCATTGATTGCGTTTGCTTTGGAATAAAAGAAACATCGTAGTGTTATTTGACATATTTTATAGTTTTATTGCACTTACTGCCCGATGAACCGGCCTGGGCCAGTAATGAGGAACAAGCACCCAAGCTGTTTGGACTGTCAGTTAGCGAGGCTGTGGCTGAAGTTGTCGAGGATGTACCGCTGGTGCCTGTCGAATTTGGCGTTCGGCGCTGATTGCGCAGCTTCTCTTCGCGACGCCACTTGGCCCTACGATTGGAGAACCAGACCTGAATCCTGGCCTCAGGCAAGCCAATTTTGCCAGCCAATCGCTCGCGAGCAAATACATCGGGGTAGTGGGTGCGTTCAAACTCTGCGGAATGGAACGAATTTAGTCATTGAACGTGTGTTTGGTATGTGGACTGGACCAAAAATCAAGTACCTTTCTCCAGACTGTCGATCTGCTCGTTGGTGAAGGACGTGCGATTACGTTGCAGCTTCCTTTTCAGTATTAAACGAGCCTGGTCATCTTCGCTAGTGCCGCCAATATTAGAGGCTCCGCCATTGGAGTTCTCTCCCTCGCCGGAACCCGTTTCATCCGACTGATGTCCGTCGAGCTCTGCAAAATGAGGAACATGGGGAATGGGGTCAGTTTTCCAGGAATGTCATTTGATACTTTCGCAAAAGCCGAAACCGTATTCTCCGCTGGCGCTTGTCTTAAGTTACTAAAATATGAATTGCGTTTTTCTTAAGCTCTTAAATCGAGCACAAGCGAAAAGATTCTGGGCTAGCGTTTAAAGGATGGAGCGATGGCGGTGGGAACAGCATGGGTTGCTGGCTGTTTCTTTGCTTACTTTTCAGCAGGGAAACCAACGAAACGCACGACGATAACGCGCATTCGAGCGGAAAGTTGTGATAAGCGAGTTTGGGCATGAGTTTTGTATGTACAAACATGTACGTATGTAAGTACCCACTCTCATTCAGTTATGCTATACATATGTAAATGCCTAAAATGTTTATTTTATGTGAACATATATGTGTACCTCATTCGCATGTTGTCAAACGAAGCTGCGAGTATCCAATCGGATTAATTGGTCCGACAGGCTTTAAGTTAGGGTAAATGCTTCAACCTGGCACTGACGACAAACTGCTGAAACTGGTGCATCATAAACAATGCCAATCAGTGAGGCCAGAAGTTGTGAGACAATAGTTGCTAGATTTGAAAATAAAAAAATAGAAGGCTAACATCATCGACGCCGATGTTGTAAATACGCTACGATGGAAAACAACAAATTTTTTCTCACAAGAACTAGCTTTTGGACCGATCGTTCCTATGGCAGCTATATGATATAGTTATCCGATCCGGCCGATTCCGAAAAAGTGCAGCCTATGTGTATTTAAAGACTTTTTGCAAAGTTTGGTCAAGATAGCTTTTAAACTGAGGGAGGAGATTCCACAGAAACAGACTGACCGACGGACAGACGGACGGACGGACAGACGAAAATGAACTCAGCTCGACATGCTGATCAAGAATATTTTTTATACTTTATGGGGTCGTAGATGCTTCCTTCTATGCGTTACAATCATCGTGACAATTTTAATATACAATATAGACAATTATGGGCGACAACATGTTAAATGTGGCACGCGGTCAGTGTTGCCAACGCCTCCTCAAAAATAAAGGACAGATGACCATTGAGAAAAAGATAGAAAACGGACAGATTTTTTTTAAAAGGACAAAAAAACAGGACAAATTGCAAAGCCCTGCTTACTAGGCGTATCGGCCCCAATTCTATCCATATTTTAAGTATGCAGTTTTAGAGCACATCAACGAAAGTAATTTATCGATTCTTTTTAATACATCTAGTTACAACAACAATTTTAAATATAGATTTTTATCATTTCCAACACAATCGTTTTTCGGACCAATTACCCATTCTAAAAATTCCCAAAATTTTATGGCAATAGCTTGCATGTCAGGACTCCCCCAGAACAATTTTTCTCATTCTTAAAATGCAATCCGCAACTTACAAAATTCTGCGAAATTTTTAACTTCAATTATTGTAGACTTTTAGTTGGGGTACATTTCGTATAAAGATACATTTAGTATAAATTTTGCAGAATTTTTGAAGGTGTTAAAGGTGGTAAAAATTAATTTAAAAAACCAAAATGTTAAAAAACTTCTTGAAGATCTCATTGGACTAAGAACGGTTTCAAAACCTGGCGATGCATCGCAATGTATGCATTGTTCACCGTGGCTTTCACCATGTTATGGAAGATTTAATTAGATATTGTTCGATAAATAAACTTTATCTAAAAATATACATTTCTTATACATAATCATTTACATTTTTTATCCAGGATATATAATGATGGAAATTTATAGCCTTTTGGGAAAAAAGTAGCAAATTCTTCATCAGCAGATGGATAACAAAATCTTATCAAAATAAAAGACCATTTGCTGGAAAGCAGATTTTTAAAACAATAAGTTCGACAAACATCTAGATGTAGCAAGGAAATCTCTTATCTCCTAATAAACTAAATGATCCGAAAAAGAGCCCTCAAAAGCTTTATAAAGGATGAATTAATATGTGGCTGAAGAAGACACAACGTTTTGTTTCAAACAGTTTCTTCTCTGAATACTATGAACTTATTAGAAACAACTGAGAAGGACCTTAAAACATTTTTTACCGGATCGTACCAACAAAGGCGTTATCCCTCTTGATAGAAATTACTGATGAGCTTGGGTGTTTTTCAAAGCAAAAAAGAATTTAATTCAAATTAAATTGAGTTCGCTTCATATTTTTAGCGAAACATATAAATTCTATATTGAGTACGTTCCGCAGTCTGTGGATATTCAGTAAAAGTGAGCTATTGGTGTGCATTTATAAAGCTAATTTATAAAACTAAAAAAAGGATGAAAAAAGGATAGAGCAAAATAAAAAAGGCATTTTTTCCGGATAGGGGACAAATCAACATTTTTCCGGAAATGCCAGTTTTAAAAAGGACAGATCTATCCTGAAAAAGGACAACTTGGCAACACTGCACGCGGTGTATTTGGCAACGGCACTGCGCTCACCAAAATGGAAATGGAACTTGGTTTTGCGGATCATGTATTTTTATACACTTGAAAAGTGTATTTTAATTTTGCCAGAAGTTTGTAACGCATAGAAAGATTCATTTCCGACCCCATGAACTATTTATATTCCTGATTAGGACGACGAGCTGATTTCAATTCCGCCTGTCCGTCTATCCGTCGTCTATCCGTCTGTCTGTCTGTTTCTACGCGAACTAGTCCCTCAGTTTTAAAGCTATCGAGCTGAAATTTTAGTCTATCATATAGCTGCCATAGGAACGATCGGTCTAAGAACTAGTTCTAGATAGAAAAACTTTTTGTTTTTCATTGTAGCGTCACCAGTCTTAGTATATATTAGTTTTATATGCTTCCACATAATTCTGGAAAAATTTATCAAAATCGGATGACTATAGCATATAGCTGCCATAGAAACGGCTGGTCAAAAAACTAGTTCTAGTGAGAAAAACTTTTTTGCTTTCCATCGTAGCGTCACCAATCTTGGTATATGTTAGTTTGATATGCTTTCACATAATACGGAAAAAATTTATCGAAATCGTATGACTATATTATATAGCTCCCATAGAAACGGTCGGTCAAAAAACTACTTCTAGTCAGAAAAACTTTTTTGTTTTCTATCGTAGCGTCCCCATTCTTGGAATATATTAGTTTTATATGCTTTCACACAATTTTGAAAAAATTTATCAAAATCAGATGACTATGCCACATAGCTGCCATAGGTCCGATCGGTCGGAAAATGTGTTTTACTAAGAAAAGTTTTTTTTATGGTATACAATTTTTATTATCATTGATTTAAAAATTTTAAATATCTGATGTCTATATCCTATATATATTTTACCAGTTAAATCAGTTGGAGTAAAGTTTTTCAAGTGTATTAAAACTTCGGCACAGTCGAAGTTAGCTTTGCCTTCTCGTTTGAATTGCGGGAGCGGCAACTCTACTATTGTTCATCTGATCGGGAAATGATGTATGGCGGATCGATAAATAATGATGATTAAAAAATGGTAGCTCCAACTCTTATAGTCTCCGAGATCTAGGTGTTCATATAGACGGATGGACGGACAGACGGACATGTCTTTACGACTCGGCTATTGATGCTGATCAAGTATATATATACTTTATGGGGTCGGAAAAGCTTCCTTCTGCATGTTACATACATTTGCACGAACTTAGTATACCCTTTTTACTCTACGAGTAACGGGTATAAAAATTGTTCTCTATTGGAAGCCCATATTTATAAAGAAACAGGGGGCTCGGCCAGTAGTCTGTTTTGCTGTTGGCTAACAGGCTAAAGTTAGCATCTGCATAAAACTGATTTCATTTCGGAGCTCTTCTTGAAAATTATGTGAAATTACATTTTAGATCATGTTTATACATTTTGTACAATAAAGTTTGGTTTGTGTTTAACTAATCCGATGTACACACAAATTATTTGGGTGATCTACAGGGCTAATTGCACAATGTTGTGCCACAGTCACAGAGAAGTTTGTTGAATAAGAAATGTGACATTGTCAAAATCACTAAAAACGGAAAAACAAAGTTTCAAAATAGCTAGAATTGCATGCTCCGGCAAAACTGAATGGTTTCCGATTTTTGACCTTACAAAATTATTAGATCTAGTCGGAGAACGGCTAAGTTGGCAACACTGGTTACAATATATTTTGATTTTGACAGCGCTTTTGCCGTTAGCGTACGTACAGACTGCTAAAGCTCAGTTAATTGAAAGGCGTAATGTACGTACTTCTTCCCTGAACAACGGGTATATCGAAGTCTGGCCGGGCAGGCTTAAACTAACGCTCTCGTTTGCTTTTTTGGAATCACGGGGAATGGGAACGACATGTCGTGCTGCCACAGTCTCAGGCAGCAATGGAGCAATGGAGTAGTCGATCTGTCCTATTTCAAACCGCATCAACATCCACATCAAAAAGGCCGCAACATTTGTGAATCTCGGTTTGTCTTTTTTGATACATCTATCCGTGCGAGTGTGTGTGTGTGTGTGTGTAATTGGCGCTGAATGTTAGTGGATGTGACAGAGCAAATAGAGGCTGATAGCTCTGAGACATGCCGCGGGTCAGGGTACGGCTACGGGTACCCCAGGTTCACTCCAGAGCACACGTCACTTGCCTAGCAAAATGCAATGTGCTGACAGCCGACAACAGCAACAGACGACGGTGGACAGAGGACGGGGACAGCGGACGGGGACAGCGGACGAAAGCGAGCGACGGCAAATGGGTAAGGGCTGGGGCTGTGGCTGGCAACTCTCAGCTGCTGACACTTTCGCACCGTTAAATACATTAGAGACAAAACTTGATAAGGCCAGAACCGAAACTGTAGCATGAGGATTTCAGATGCGATTTTATAAATATGTATTTTATGCTTCCTATTTATGCACCCCATCATCATCACACGCACCCCACCCCACCCCACCCCAAACCACAGCCACCCTCACAGTTTGCCGTTTAATGAAGTGTCATCGCCTGTAAAATGAGTCTGTAAATCGCATTAAAGCAACTACACGGTTAAGGGTAAACCTGTCAAGCACGGGAGCGGCAGCATCAGCGGTTGCCCGATAGCTACGGATTATACTTGTGGCGGGGGGCAGCGGCGGCGGCGGCGGGGAATACAGTTACAGATTTGACATACTCCTGCAGTTGAGGCAGATTTTGTTATCAAAACTTTGTCCTTGTGTTGTTGTGTAGCTAATTTGAAATTGTTTGTGGACCAAAACCTGAAATGGAGCTGTTCAACAAGTATGATTATGGTCTTAACTTTTGGTAACGAGACAATAAGCCAAACCAACGTTTCAACCTTGTCCAAGAGTCTCGAGCCTGACGCTTTGTGTAAAGAGGACTAGTTTATTTTTGAAATTGAAAGGTCACACATATAGTGAAGGAGAGGATAATAAAAAGTCATTATTATTTCTTAAAACCAGGGAATCAAACCGAATCGAATTTCGGTTCCGGTTCCGGTTCTGGTACGTACCGAAACTAATGTTTCGGTAAAAGGTTCTGTTTAGGTTCTTGTTTATTTCGGTATTCGGTTCCGTACCGGTACCTTGGTTTTTATTTCGGTATACCGGTACGTACCGGTACGAACCGGTATAATTTAAAAATCCTTTAATCCGAAAATATAATAGAAATGGTTGCAACCTACACAACAAAAAGTAGATATTAAGAAGGAAAATTAAACATAATAAAATTTACCTTAGAAAAAAATGTCCTAATAATAGAAGAGCAAGAAGATCTTTTGATATCTGATGAAATGTTAAATACACTGTTTTCAGATAACGTTACCGATCACAATTTAACCCTGCTATTAGGTTAAGTCCATTTGGGCCAATTATTAATTCATTTCCTTTGTAAATGCAAAAATTAAGGATAAATTAATAATATTTGGAATTTATTGAACCAAAATATATGCAACGAAATAAGATGAAATTGTTATTTTTATTGAAAATTTCAGTATATACCAGATGGTCCCTTATCTTTACATTTGTAAGTTTTTGCTTACGTTTACCCTGCGTTTTACCCTGAAGAAATCCCTGATTAAAGCAATTAAAAATTAAATAACAAAAAAAAACTCAGAACCGAAACTGTACCGGTACAATGTTTCGGTTCTTTTCGGTCATTTCGGTTCCAAAAATAAAGGTTCCGAAATACCGGTACGCAAAAAATAAATAATAACGGTTCCGGTTCCGGTTCTGGTTCTGAGTTTCAATCGGTTCTTTTCGGTATACGGTTCCGGTTCGGGTTCCGGTTTGACACCCTGCTTAAAACTTAGCCTTAATTCTCATTTCTGTTCTTAGATTGCCCGCAGATCCGTCAAATCTCAATCCCAAAAGGCTGTTTATAAATAATTAGAACCGAAATGGAATCTTTTACCGAAAATATCTCAAAAACTCAGTTTTGTTCTCAGATCAACCTTAATTTCCCCAAAAAGCCTGTCCTTAACAATGATATCGTCGTGGCTTTTTCTATAATCAGTCTGGAAAATACTTTTACTGGACTGTTAAAGTTATGTTAGGCCGAAAATATGACAAAAACCCATAACAGTGTTTTTGGATTGCACGTAAGTCCACTGACTTCCAATCCTGGTTAATGAAGTCAGAATTTGTTAATTCCTGGATGGTCGTTTAGTATTACATCGGGGCATTTCCTTAAATCGGGATTGAAAGTACCAAGAAAATGCCACAACCCACTTTTTGACCTCACCCTTGGCTCTTAGGGATTCCCTATATCCAGCTCTTCATAATCGATTTGGTTTAAAAATGTTGTTCAACTGTTAAACGCCGCAGATTTCTAGCACATCGCCGAAATAATAATCCTCATTTCCTGACAAACTCAATATTTCATGTGAGTAGTTTAACCCACGTGAGCCTGATTCAAAGGTTTTAGCTTTAAAAATAAAAAACGAGGCAGATCAAGAGAGAGAACGGGCTGGGGCAATCAAGCGAGGGGACGCATCGCGAATCGGTCACGTGCTTCAGGCATTTACGCACGACACGGCAGGGTTGCCCATTCGAGGACAACTTGAACTGATAAATAAGAGAACAAATAAAAATACATTGTAGTCTGCCGAGCAGGAACTGGATGGAAAACGCCGTCTCTCAGTATGTAAATGCCTGCGCGATGCATTCGTATGATATTCCAAGTCAATCGTGCGTATGTCGCGCCAAATTAAATCACGACGCCTCTGTTTGTGCAATATTAGGCCGATGTGCTCGCAGGAAAAAGCCACCCAAGATTACGTGCGTAGAGAAATTGGACATTGTGTCTGCACTTAAAATTCGGAAACAGAAGAAATTACACAAAAATCAACCATAAGACACAATGTTGAGAGGCATCGCTCAAGTTCCCATATGCCCATTTATCCTGTAAAGGCTGTGTCTTGATTTGAGTAGAAATAGCGAGTTGACGTAAACCTGAAAGTCTGGCTTCTCCCGGTGTTATGGAATATTTGATCAATATTCTTTATAAAGAGTGCATAAGTTAAAGTCGGTAGGGAACCGAACTGTAAACCGAACCTCTTGGGGAAAAAAGGTTGAACCTGAACCTGTTTCGAACAATAATTTCGGTTCGGTTTAACAAAAGTTACAAGTAATGGTTGATCGGGCTTCCACCACCCTAAAATTGATTTTCTCTGACCAAAAAGAGTAGAATAGACCAACAATTACTCAATGACATTATACTTATTAAATTACATTAAAAATAAATTAAATCTTAAGTTCAGGTCAACACTACAGAGGGGCGCACTAAATGGGCGAAATATAGTTTTAAGTCGAAGCAAGCGTAAATTTAAAGTTATATGAACGAAATTTACAACATAATGTTATTTTATATAACAACATATAACAAAATTTTCAACAAAATCGGACTACTATATCACATAGCTCCCATAGGAACGATCATCCAAAAAATACATTTTGGTATGAAAAACTATTTTGTTTCGCAAAATATTTTTAAATAAACTCATTGTTATGATCAGTAAAACGATCATCATAATCAAGCCAAATTTGATCAAAATCGATGCACTTTATATTTTACCTCGCGAACAAAATCTTGGATTTTTATGTAAAATTTTCATCAAAATCTTTACTAAACAATATTCTTGAGACTTTATTTTTAAATTATTCACATCACAATAATATATCACATGATTTTACAGATGTAACTATATGTTAAAAAGAAAAAACAGGCAGAAGGAAGCATTTCCGACCCCATAAAGTATATATATTCTTGATCAGCATCAATAGCCGAGTCGATATAGACCTGTCCGTCTGTCCGTCCGTCCGTCTGTCCGTCTGTCTGTATGAACACCTAGATCTCAGAGACTATAAGAGCTAGAGCTACCATTTTTTCAGTGTAGACTTGTATTTTCTGCACGCAGATCAAGTTTGTTTCAAATTTTTGCCACGCCCCCTCCCGCCCCCGCAATATGAAAAAAACCTCATATCTCCCACAATTTTGAAAATAGATTGTTCGAACCTCTAGCTTTTAATTTTACGTCCTAAATTCTTCTGAATGGAATAGATTGTTCGAACCTTCTAGACATATATTTAAACCATCATTACCTATCGATCCGCCATACATCATTTCTTGATCAGATGTCTAAAGGCAGTTACTACAGTTACTCCAACCATCACCGGATCAGTATGGGAAGTCTTTCAGAAGTCCTGAAGCAATATTCCTCTAAAACGGTGTCAGGACTTGGTTGAATCGATTCCAAGCCGATTCGTAGCCGTTAGTGCAAATAAGGGCAACGCAAATAAACATTAAATTTATTGAAAAATCTTAGCTTTAATATAAAATTATCTTTAATTAATCATTTAGGTGATTTTTGAAATTTTAAGTGCACATTTGATAAGTGGTCCCATTATTTTTTTCGCCTAATTTCCTTAATTTTTTCATAAAATTCCTAAAATTTGTTGAAAACAGTAAATAAACCACGGATTTTTTCCTTTGATAATTTTTAAAAGTCTTCTCATTCTAAAATCGTATTTAAAGGTTTTTAAATGTTACAAATGAAGTTATGACGTCTTTGGAAAATTTGCTTGTGAGAGTGGTCCTATTTTTTCGCAGCTGTATATGTATATATAGGATACAGATGTCAGATGTGATGATTATTTACTTTAAAATTTCAGCACGCTTCCATCGAAAACAAATACGCTTTCTCACTACGATTTTCGAACAAGGAATCCTGTCATCATTTGCAAGTTTTATTTTAGCTACTCACCCTTTTTGAGCAAAATGTCGTCCGCATTAATGGGGCAGTTACCCAGGTGGCTGGCGCCGCCTATATTTCCGTGGTCGCTGGGCGGGCTGAGGGGCTGATTGGGCGTTGGTCCATTTCCATATGTGGCAGCCGGCATGGCAATTTCACTGCCATTCAGCGGGGCTGTGTACCAGGCTCCGGTGGAATAGTGTCGAGGGGGCCAGCTCTGCGTCTGTGGTTGCTGCAGTTGCGCCGGCGGCTGCGGCTGACTGTGACTATGATGCTGGCTGTTCACTAGATGATTGTGGGCGTGGCTGTGGTTGGGATTGGAATGGGGGTGTGGATGTGGACTAAAGTGATTTGGCACACTAGTCATGGATTGGGATGTCGCTGATGCTGATGCTGCGGCTGTTGATGCTGCTGCTGCTGCTGCTATGCCGCTATCCAGAGATCCTGCTGCATGCTGAGTGTTGAGCATGCGCAGCTTCTCATAGATCGACTCCTGTTCACTGCCCTCGCCGGAATTGCTGGCTCCGCCACTCTCCGATGAGTTTAGGGGCGTGGCAGTCTGCATTAGGCTGGATGTGGCATTGCCATTGGCAGTGCCATTGCTTGTGCTGGTGCTGGAGCTGGTGCTGGTGTTATTCGGCCCGGTTCCGGGTCCAGTACTCTGCTGCTCCTTTTGTGCGGCCAAATTTCTCAGCACTCGATTTATCGAGGAGACCTAGAAAATGTGCGCACATCAAGCAAGAGTTACATTAAAAATGGGCGCGGGACGTGATTCCCCTCACAAGAAGAGAAATCGAAAAATCTGCCTTGTTCTCAATTCCCCGTTCGCAACCCATTTTTGATTCAAAGACCAAATCTGGTCCGAAATCTGGGTTAAAATTTCAAACCTTTTTCTAGAAGTGGAATTGAGAACAAGGCTGCATATGACATTTTCTGTTAATTCTGATTAATTCAAAAGTTTATATTTTAACACATTAAAATAAAATACTAAAAGCAAGAAGTTTCATCAGAAATATGCGAGTAACTTAGACGGGATTTACATGATGAAGCAAACTTCATGAAGTTTTCTTAGACGGGATTTACACCATGAAGCAAACTTCATGAAGCTTTCTTAGTAGGCGAGAGATTTGAATATATTTATTTACTATTTGTTTAAATGGTCTGAGAGATTTCCTCTTTATTCCACGCCTACTAAGAAAACTTCGTGAAGTTTGCTTCATGGTGTAAATCCCGACTAAAGGCCTGACATAAATTTTATTTTCGGCACTATGCTTCATATAAATAAGACATCTGTTCAAAAGCATTCTGATTTCAAAGCTCTACAAAAGTGTTTCTATTTATATAAAGCATAGTGACGAAATTTATTTTTATGTCATCTGAGAATAGGCCTTTAGTCAAATAGTAGCCAAGTTCATTAAGACAACATTTGCTGAACAAAGAATTAAATGTACTTTTTCAATCAAATACTAGATTTGTAACCCGCACTGCTCAGCCCCATGGTGATAAAGTTACAAAATGAATGATTTTCATATTAATGTTTTCCTGCGTCGCTCGTCGTTAGACGAGAAGGCAAAGCTAACTTTGTCTCGCTCCAACACTGATCTTACAGATAGCATATATGTTGGATATAGATGTTATAGCCTATTTCCACTGGCACAGTTTTGAAAATATTAAAAATCCAAAGCAAATATACATTTTTTGAGACCAATCTTTGGGTAAGTTTAGCAACTATGTTTGCATATTTGTTGGAAAAAACGCGAATTTAATGGTTAAAAATCGAAAATGTAAAAATCAATTACATAGTGGAAATAGGCTATTAGATTTTGATCAATTTTGGTTCTTTTTATACACTTGAAAAGTGTATATTAATTTTGCCCAGAAGTTTGTAACGCATAGAAATATTCATTTCCGACCCCATAAACTATATATATTCTTGATCAGGACGATGAGCTGAGTTCATTTCCGTCTGTCCGTCCGTCCGTCTGTCCGTCTGTCCGTCTGTCCGTCTGTCTGTCTGTCTGTCTGTTTCTACGCGAACTAGTCTCTCAGTTTTAAAGCTATCGAGCTGAAATTTTGCACAGAGTCTTCTTTTTACTGCACGCAACTAATATGTCGGAACCGGACGGATCGGATGACTATATCTTATAGCTGCCATAGGACCGATCGGTCGGAAAAATGTGTTTTACTAAGAAAAGTTTTTTTATGGTATCAAATTTTTTATTATCAATGATTTAAAAATTTTAAATATCTGATATCTCTATCCAATATATATTTTACCGGTTATATCAGTTGGAGTAAAGTTTTCAAGTGTATTAAAACTTCGGCATAGGCGAAGTTAGCTTTGCCTTCTCGTTTAATTGAATTTTAAATTTTGAAAAATGTTTGATCACATTTGCTTTTTATTCAAATGTTAAATTTAACAGCATATAAACATTTGTTGCGAGTGCTTTGAACTCTTTTCACACCACCCCACAAAGGTAAAGTTCTCGGCGCGCTTTCTTTTAAGGTAATATCCCCAGAATGCCTCGCCCACGAATGCTTAACCATGTGCTATGGTCGCTGGGGAAGAATTTTTAATAGAAATTGCAGACAAAATTAGAAACTAACCAGCAATAATTAAAGGAAATCAATCCGTTAGTTAATTGGGTCATCTTTCGCCTACTAATTTTGTATAAAATTGCTATTTATCCAGAGTTTCGTGCATAAATTATTATTTATCATTCAAACGCAGGCAAAAACGAGAAAGCAAAGCTAACTTCGACCGTGTCGAAGTTTTAATACACTTGAAAAACTTTACTCCAACTGATTTAACCGGTAAAATATATATAGGATATAGATATCAGATATTTATAAATTTTAAACAGGGTGTAAACCGGAACCCGACCGTACGATACGAAAAGAACCTTGAAACTCAGAAAAAACCGAACAACCTTTATATTTTTATGCGTAAAACACTTTAATTGGACCGAAATACCGAAGAACCGAAACATTCCGGTACAGTTACGGTTCTGAGTTTTTTTGTTATTTCATTGTATTGTTAATCAGGGATTTCTTCAAAAAACGCAGGTGAAAAAACAAGGGACCTCGGTATATACAAATTTTCTATAAAAAACAATCAATTTCGTGCAACTTCAATAAATTCCAAATATTATTAATTTATCCAATTTTGGATCGGTAACGTTATCTGAAAACAGTATATTTAACTTTCAGCAGATATCAGATCTTCTTGCTCTTCTATTATTAGACCATTTTTTCTGAGGTAAAGTTTATTATGTTTAATTTTTCCTTTTTATAATTACTTTTTGTTGTGTAGGTTGGCTAACATTTCTATTATATCTTCGGATTAAAGGACTTTTAAATTTTCCCGGTACTACCGGTACGTTCCGTAGACCGAATAACCAAGGTACCGGTACGGAACCGAATACCGAAATAAACTGAACCTAAACAGAACCCTTTACCGAAACATTAGTTTCGGTACGTAAAAGAACTTTGTCGGAACCGAAATTGATTCAGTTTGATTCCTGATTTTAAATCATTAAGCTTGGTACTGAGGGCGGTGGAATTTTCCTTGAGCTGTCAAATCACATATAAAAAAGACAGACAGACAGACGGACGGACGGACAGACGGAATTGTACTCGGCTCGTCGTCCTGATCAAGAATATATATAGTTTATGTGGTCGGAAATGAATATTTCTATGCGTTACAAACTTCTGGGCAAAATTAATATACACTTTTCAAGTGTATAAATATAGACTTAAAATCAATAAAGGGCAGACAACAGAAGTACTCTTTTGCCGTTTATTATGACATTCGATTCAACTTTCAATTAAAACAGCAAATGTGATCAAACATATTTTGTAGAAAAGAACCATGTCCGACCACCAATTAATTTCTTCACGTAAATTCTTTGATTCGCGGTCCATCGAAGGGATTTTTTTCTGAATTTTTTTGGAGAGGAATCGGGGATATAGAACATTTATTTACCCTTGTAACTAAATAACTACGATATACTGATATATGCGCGAAATCAAAAACTCCATATAAGTAATTGAATTCGCTGTTTTAATAGTTCTCCTCAGCTAAGTTGCGAAATAGTCAACCGTATCACGCGATAGTATTCTCACTTATTTTAATAGTGCGACAGGTTCTTTTCGAACTTTATATCGACGAGGTAATGTGCGCAGCTTTAAACTTTTTTCGTTCGAACAACAAAGTTATCTCGCCTTTTATGGAAAGCTGTGGGTCGCCCAACGGTCGAAATTCGATCATTAATGTTTTGTATGTTGTTCATATGTTTACTTTTCAACTTAAGCGTCTTCTTTCAATTTCAATTCATGAATAAGTTTCGTCATAATTATTTGGTTTGCTTATAATTCGACTATCGTTTCTATAGAGGGTCCGAACAATATGCCTTCTAAATTGAGGGAGATATGAGATTATTTTTTTCATATTGCAGGAAAGGCAGGAGGCAAGAATTGAAAATAAGCTTGATCTGCCTGAAGGTACATAAGAAAAGGCCCTAGCTCTTTCCATCTCTGAGATCTGTTTGTTCATACGGACAGACGGTCATGGCTGTATCGCCTCGGCTGTTGACGCTTCCTTCTGGCTGTTACATTTCAAATCAATCGACTACATAGATACTGAACTATTTTGCCCTCGTATTCTTTTATACTGCAATTCAATGACAACGAGATGGCTCTGCTTCAATACTGTACAAACCGGCAATTCTAAGAGCCAAATCTCCAATTCGGTGTCCCAGTTAATGTCAATCGCCGAATTAGTGTCCACAGACCACGGTGAGTTTTTGCATTTGGCGAATCAGCTGTTTGTAACTGCATTTTCTATCCTGACTCAGTTTCTTACAAAAATACAAGGAACCTGGCGGCATTGTTTTCTTTCTTTCGCGAGCGGCCCAGACTCCTGATATATGCAGTTCATGTGTACATATACACATCATATTATGCTTTTGGGGACGGTGCTCATTTTTAAAATAAGTTTTTATGCGAGCGTTCGCTTCGTTTTTTCGTTGTTGCTTTCATTCCCTCGAAAGGACATTTCTGCCTAATTTTTCCACTCAACTGCACTTTCCCTGTTGTTCTCACTCGCTCATTTATATGTTTGCTCGTTTGTTCTTTCCTTCGCATTTTGCTGTGCCTTTGCCTTTCCTTTTCAATTCGTTTCAAAAGCGTTGTCATGCGCAGGCATGGCCTTAAAATAATGCGAATGAAAAAAGCAGCATGCGAATTCGACGTCAGCTGCTGCCAGCTAGGAAAAAGGTGAAGCCGAAGCTTTTTGTTTTACCTCCCCGATGGGCACTCGCAGCAGCTCGACTGATTTGAATGTAACCAAGAAGTAGAAGCGGGAATAAAAAACTTGCATCCCGTCCCGCCCGACTCGAATCACAAAATTTGCCGGCCCGTACCACGAATTTGAAATATGCCGAATCCAGAACGTTTTTAATTCTCCAACAAATATTTTCTTTCACAATCGAGGAAAAAATAAATTGCCAAATTTTCTAGAGGCAAGGAACGGTGTAAAACGAAGTTGGCCATTCTTTAACAGCATCTCAATAAATTTGGGATTTGATTATAATGAATTTTCGTGAATTTATATTTATTTATTCGTAAATTGAAAATATTCTCTGCTGGCTACCCTAATTCAACTTCGATTCTAACTTGAAAATTGTAATGCCTAGCAGAGGAGAATTATTTAACTGGCAAGACTTTGATTGCCGACTTAATGGAGTTAATGTCGAAGCGCATGATATCGGGTAATAGGTTAAAACTTCTAAGGGCCCTACAAATAAGCTCATTTAGGGAATATGGAGTTAGTTTCTGACCAAATCGATCTCTTAGAGTTGTCAGATGCAGCCAGGCATAACTACTAGAATACTAGAAATTTATTCTGCACTGGTTGGGATTCCAAATGAATGGAGCGTACTCTAACTAAGAACGCTCAAATATTGGGTAAGGGCTTAACCTAGTGTAAGGATTTTAAAATCCAGGCTTTAGGCAAAATATAATTCAAGTGCTCGGTAGGGAAAATTTTAAATTGAATTCAACTCCCGGGGTAATGGTCTCGTCTCTGCTTGAAACAACTTCAATTCAATTCACCAATTGAATAAGTGGTAAGAATTTTATTGTGGCATCGAAAGTTAAATAAAAGTAAGTTGACTTAAAATGTCATTAATGAAGACAATTGTGTATTTTAGGTTGATCCTAGCCCAAATAGCTTTGTTTCGTGGAATACATCTTTTGCAAATGCAAAATGTTGCTAACACTTTTTTTAAAACAAAGTTATTAACTAAAATGTGCAGATTAATGAGTAACTCACGAAATTGCGTTTAATATATGAATAACCCCGACCAAGTTGATTCTAGTCAGCCAGATCAGTTTTATTAAGGTTGAGATCAGAAACAAAGTTTGCTATATAAAATAGTTGTTAAGCCGATTCAACCTTGTAAAGTCATTTTGGTACAAAATATGAGTAAAAACCAAAGTTGGGGTAAATATCTTAGTAGTAAGAATTTATGCCAAAAGAAATATATAGCTAAAATCTTCAGAATTATGTTGATGCATATAAACCAAGTTTGGAGACGATTCGTTGAAGAACAAGAAATTTTTTCTTATTAGAACTAGTTTTTGGACCGATCGTTTCTATGGCAGCTATATGCTAGTCATCCTATCAGGTCGGTTTCGACTTTTTAGAAAGTTTGGTAATGATAGCTTTCAGATACCTTAGAAGTCGTCAGACGGACGGCTATTGACGCTGATATAATATACTGGGGGAAAAGCTTCTTCTGCGTTACCTCGCAAGAGCGAAAATACTTTATTTGAATTTAGAGATATTATCGAAAGTTAAAGATTATATATCGATTTTTATTTTATTTCTGTGTTCGGTTCCACACCGGGAATTTCATTACGGTATACCGTTATACATTGCAGGGCTGCAAACCGGGTTCGAAACCGGAAATCCGACTTCTCATTTTCTGTGAACCGAACATCATGTATAAGAACCATGGTTGAACCTGAACCTGTTTGTCTTTTCTAATCTGATCAGAAATATATATTCCTCTGGCTCTTACATACATTTGAACAAACTCAATATACTCTTTCTACTTTTGGTACAGAGGATAATTATGAAGTTTCATGTCTTAAATTTAGCTTGACAGAAAGAAAGGCTTTTTTTAAGACATAAGCTCAGGTCCCACACGCAAATGATTTGCACAAATTTTGAGAAATATTTGGACGAATAATCCCAATTAGGAAACTTTCCAGCAGTATTTGAGCTAGTTACTTGCTTGTGGAACCATAGATTCAGAAATCCATTCCATTTAATTAGAACATTTGAAAAAGGATCTTACATTTTTGTACCAACACGTTTCTTATTTAATTAGCCCTTTTCTTTAAGAATAGAAAGATATAAATCTTTGATGATTTAAGTTCAATCGTTCGCAAAGAAAATTTGATTTTTCTGAGTGTCTCACTGGTTTAAATACACATATGTAAATATATATGTGCATATATTGGTATCTTATCAGTTGACCTAAATATTAGTAATAATCAAAGTTCGGTTCCCATTATTGGAAACAGCTATCGGTTCTCAGAAATACCCAATATATTGCCTTGGAACGGATAATTTTGGTAATCGGATCCGGTGACGGTATTATTTCCTGATTTTGATCTTAAGAACAAAACAAAAACTTTTTTATTGGATATTCGAAATCATTTTATTACGCAGCTTACATGAAAACTTCTCGAATTTGCAAAAAGACGAAAATTCCTTAAATACTTATAAAATTTTTATATTTTTTTAAAGCGTTTTTAGGGCTGTTAAATTATTTTACGGCGAGCTTGGAATCTACTTGTAAACTATTTATCCAAAACGCGTAAGAATTTTAGCGAAGATCTAGTATGGGGATTGATTTTTTTTTTTGGGATAGTGATTGTTTGAAAGCGCTGTTAACGCTTTAAGGTCCCCAAAGAGAAGAAGGTAGTCTTAATGTATGAATTAGTTAATCCGTTATTTCTACCGGGTCTGGTCCCCTCTAAGCCATCACATTTGCCTCCGCCAAGATAGATTAGTTCGGTAGTTCGCATAGCCCAGCCTATTCTACAGTTTTCCCCTCCTGCCGCTGCCGACGGACGTAATTTTCCACCCCTCAATCGGCCAATCGGCCGTTTCTCGCCCCGTTGAATGTGATTTGGTGATTTGGCGATTCGGTGATTCCCATTCCGACTCGGCCCGGCCCGGCAGTGGCGCGTGAGTTTCAACGCTTAACGCTTTTGTGGTGGCGGGCCGTATTTATTTAATATTGTATTTTTCATTCTTTTTCTAGCACTGATTTCCCTTTTTGTCGTTTAATGTGCATAAAAGATTTTCCCTTCCATTTGAATGAGCACATTTTCCGCCCAACTGTCAATGGGGAAAAGTACAACGCAGGCCATCGGCATCGCTGTCACAATTCATTTTGCTTTTTTTTTTGCTCCGTTTCGTTTCTTTCCTTTTTTTGGCATACTTAATAAACAATAAAAAAATACGAAGGAAGGACGAAATGGCAGGGCCAAGTCGATGCAGCGGGAAAATGGCGTCGCAAACACAAAAGAAATTCAAATGAGAGAAATGCTTAAATAATCGCCACTCACACTGGGAATGTTGTCGTTCGTGCAGACGCTCTCCTGCAGCAATCTGTCCCGGATCTCCCACGCAAAGATGCTGGGACACTCGCGCTTATATTGGGAGATTTTGCTGACCACCTCGGCGGTGGCCACGCGCGGCTTCGATCCGCCAATGGCCCGCGGTCGAATGCTGCCCGTCTCGTAGTATCTGGAAAAGAGAGTGGTGGGGAGGGGTCGAAGGTGCGAGGTGACTGCGATGAGCGTATCCCACTTACGAGGCACTTACCTGCCTAAAATTTTGCTAACACATCCATTGGAGACTTGCAGGATCCGGGAAATATCACAGGGCCGGGCGCCTGAGTGGGCGAGCTCCACAATTTTCTGGCGCGTCGAGTCGGGCAGTGGTCGGCCGCCCACAAACACGCCACCCAGCTGATTAACCCCACTGTGACCTGCAAGACGCAAGACAGAGAGAGAGAGAGAGAGAGTTGACATATGAGGGATACCTTGAAATTTACGCAGTAAATTGTTTTTACACATTTCAGAAAAATGAGCCAGGCCTAAATTTAAAGAATTTGTCCATTTTCAAAAGAATTCAGGAAAGTTAACCACAAAAAAAAATTATTTTCATATTTAAAAAATTCATGTTGGGGCAAAAAAACTTAAAGACCATTTTGATTTATAAAACAAGGTTCTTAATGGACGAAAAACTTATAACGTAGGTATCTATATATATTTCTGGCCTAATAATGAAAACGCGAATATTTATGATCAAAAATGGTTTTTTTGTTTTTCAAAGTATTCTCCAGCAAGATTTATACACTTTTTCATGCGCCAATTGTCGAAGCACTTTTTCTACTCCGATTGAGACACCTCCAAAACATGGTTTTTGAACTCTTCAACAGCATCTTCTGGCGACGAAAATTGTTGACCACGCATTTTTCCCTTGATGTGCGGGAATAAAAAGAAGTCATTGGGTGCCAAGTCAGGGCTGTACTCCGGATGGCCCATCAATTCGACGTTTTGGGCGGTCAAAAAGGCGTTGGTGTGAGCTGATGTGTGAGAGCTCGCATTGTCATGGTGCACAATGATCTGTCTTCTCTTGTTCGTTTTCCGAATTTCTCCGAAAACTTCAGGCAAACAAATTGTGGTGTACCACTCAGAATTGACCGTCCTTCGTTGCTCAAGCGGAACAGTCGCCACATGACCAGATTACCGAAGAAACAGGCGACCATTTGCTTCGAAGTGCTTCTTCCACGAACGACTTTCGTTGGATTTGGCTCGTCTTCGAAGACCCACACGGTCGATTGCTGTTTTGTTTCGGGCTCATAAGCATAGATCCATGATTCGTCACCTGTGACGATCTTATAAACATCTTTTGAAACACCGCGATTATATTTCTTCAGAATTTCTTTGCACCAATCCACACGAGCCTTTTTTTGAGCGATTGTCAAATTGTGCGGGATCCAACGAGAACAAACCTTTTTTACGCCCAGGTGTTCATGCAATATCGAATGTATGCTGGTGGAAGTAATGCCCAAGGATGCCTCTATCTCACGGTATTTCACATGACTATTATTATCAGTTCACGCACGGCATCAATGTTATCTGGCACAACGACTGTTTTTGGACGACCTTCGTCTTCGAGCGAGCGTCGCCCGCGATTGAATTCATTCAACCAATTTATCACAGTGCTATAGGATGGTGCTTCATCGCCATACAAAGATTTAAAGTTATCGTTGCACTCTTGTCGTGATAATCCACGTCGAAAGTTGTGAAAAATGATTGCACGAAAATTTTCACGAGTTAATTCCATTTTTCTGCCGAGGTAAGTTTTTGATTAATCGTTAATTGATATCAAACGTAGTCACACATGAAAGAGTTGTATGGAGCTTTTATCGATAAAAGTCCAAACTTTTTTTGGGAAAAGGCCAATTGGTCCTAAAATGGCTAGAAGTTACCAAGGCCAGAAACTTAAATAGCAATCCATGTACATTTTTTTTGTGCGATGAACATTCTTTTATGCATTTTTATACACTTGAAAAGTGTATATTAATTTTGCCCAGAAGTTTGTAACGCATAGAAATATTCATTTCCGACCCCATAAACTATTTATATTCTTGATCAGGACGACGAGCCGAGTTCATTTCCGCTTGTCCGTCCGTCTGTCCGTCTGTCTGTCTGTTTCTACGCGAACTAGTCTCTCAGTTTTAAAGCTATTGAGCTGAAATTTTGCACAGAGTCTTCTTTTTACTGCACGCAACTAATATGTCGGAACCAGCCGGATCGGATGACTATATCTTATAGCTGCCATAGGAACGATCGGTCGGAAAATAAGTCTTAGTGAGAAAAACTTTTTTGTTTTGAATTGTAGCGTCACCAATCTTGGTATATATTAGTTTTAGATGATTTTACACATTTGTGAAAAAATTTATTAAAATCGGATGAATATAGCATATAGCTGCTATATAAACGGTCGGTCAAAAAACTAGTTCTAGTGGGAAAAACTTTTTTATTTTCCATTGTAGCGTCACCAATCTTGGTATATGTTAGTTTTAAATGATTTTACATATTTGTGGAAAAATTGATCAAAATCCGATGAATATAGCATATAGCTGCTATACAAACGGTCGGTCAAAAAACTACTTCTAGTGAGAAAAACTTTTTTGTTTTCTATCGTAGCGTCACCAATCTTGGTATATATTAGTTTTATATGCTTTTACATAATTTTGGAAAAATTGATCATAATCGGATAACTATAGCCTATAGCTGCCATAAAACCGATCGTTCGGAAAATGTGTTTTACTAAGAAAAGTTTTTTTTATGGTATCAAATTTTTATTATCAATTATTTAAAAATTTTAATTATCTGATATCTATGTCCTAAATATATTTTACCGGTTAAATCAGTTGAAGTAAAGTCTTTCAAGTTCATTAAAACTTCGGCACAGTCGAAGTTAGCTTTGCCTTCTCGTTTTAATTTAGGTTCAACAAGTGTAGTCTCCACCGATTTTTTAAAGGTATTACAGCTAATAAAAAGGCCAACTAATAAGTCCGGTTGCGTTTTGAACTATTTACATGCTTGAAACATGATTTTTTTTGGTGTGCCAATTTTGTGGGCTATAAATCAGATGCTCATTTTTCGTCAGCTGTGAAGATTATTAAGATAATTATTATTTTAAAACCAATTTGAGAATCCAAAAATCTGTTTGTTTTTAATCAATTTTATAAGCTAGCTAACAAGAAGGGGATTTTGTAAAAACTTTTCTAATATTTAACTGAATATGTTATATTTTGAAAGTATTTTAGTACACTAACAAAAACAATACACAAATTGATCCTTAGAACAAGTATGAGCGATGTAGTCAACAAAAATCTATTCATATATATAAATGTGAATATATGTATGTTTGATTGTTCCTTATAGACGTCTGAACCACTGAACTGATCTTCACGAATTTTCAACAGTATGTCCCAAGTCTACTAAAAAATGCAGTAAGTTAAAAAATTACTTTGGCAAATCAATAAATTCACATTTTCGCTCTTATTTTGGAATAACAAGTAAGAATGTCGGTCAAGCCCGACTGAAATATATTCTGTGCCTGTCCTAATTTGAATATACAATGTTCTCAATTCCACTTCCATTTCTCGCAACCCGAAAACGTCAAAAAATTTCGGTTTTAAAAGTTTTGCTTGCTGTTCGGTGAAATGAAAAGTAATTGCCAAGTTAAGCACTCGTAAGGTTGATAAATATACCTAAGGAACATTTTAATTAATTCTTTGATCAATTTAGACACTTTTTATAAAATTAGATTTCCGTTCTGGCTTTTAGTTTAATGCCAACTGTTACATTTTCAAACGTTTCGCCCGTATGTACCTCGTAAACCGGTTTGTTCCTTACAAAAACTCGTTTCGAACACCAAAAGTAAAATGTAAGCAATTTTACTCGGAATTGAGAATGGCAAAATGAAACCGAGTCAGAATTGCGTTCGGTTTACTTTTGAAAAAGTAGTGGAAATCAGAACATGCCTGATAACATGACTTTTAAACAAACTGTGTATGTGCTGCCCGTCACGATTGCGGCCAGTGCTGCCAAGCTTAATTTTTTTTTCCATATAACTCGACTATCGTTCATCTGATCGGAAAATCATGTATGGTGGATTAATAAATAATGATGAGTAGAAAAAATTTCTAGAAGGTCCGAACAGTCTAACTCCAAATTGTGGAAGATTAAAGGTTTAAATATATTTGCAGGGGAGCCATTTTTTAAATTATCAAGAAACTGTTTTGAAAATATTTCAAAATTTCAGGACAGGAGCTCAAATGGTTAATAAATGATTGGATGTAGTCAAGAAACTAGTATAAGAAATTCCATATTCCTTATGGATTAAGACCTCATTCGTGATGACATACAAATTATTTCGGTGCATATAAATAGAAACACATTTGAACAGTTCCTTGTGAAGTATTGTGTCGATATAAAATTGTATGTCATCTGGAAAGAGGCCCTTAACTGTAAATGTAAAGTGTTCATTTTAGTGTATATAGAGTCATGTCGTGTTGAAAAAAATTCGAAAAATTAATTGGGCATCCAGCCCAGCTTTAAAAACACTTCTAGTAAATCCTATCAATGCTGGAATTCACAAGGAGCCCAAACTCTGTTCAAGTCTGTTGAATTTTACTGGGAAATTTTGTAGGCTTGCTTACACAGATATTTGATACATTTCCCCGATTGCGGCACTTATTCCCGTAATTGAATTATACAAATTATGTGTCAAAATAGTGAATGGAGAGCCAACAATAATTGAGACAATTCCCAAATCATTCTCCATGGGGTGGCAAATGCCGTCGCGGTCAGCTCTACATAAATACCATGACAAAATTTGTGTGAAAATTGCCAGAAGTTTGTGTTCCATTTACAACACGAACATCAGCATTCGGGGCACGGGCTGCCAATTATTATACCCACAATGCCAAGAGCCGATCCTTAGTGGGGATCATCGGCTGTCGCTTCTAAGACGCTGACAGGCAGAGGCAATATTTCACAGCAGCAGCCTGGTTGCCTGGTAGCCGCTGTCCGTAAATGTCCTTTCCCGCTGAGCTGTTAAGTACTCTCAGTCATGTCCCGGCCATTGTTTGTTTGCGAATCAATACAATCATTTTCCACCTTTAATGATCTTGAAGAGTGTGTCCGTGTCCGTGTTCCATAGTCCATGTGTCATGTCGTTACAAATGAAAACAATTATCGATGTTGAAAGCCGAAGTCGAATACAAACAAACAAAAGCGTTAGCATTTTGTTCCGCTCATTGTTAACACACACACACACACACACACAGACGCACACACTCACACGAAATGAGCCTCTTTAGCGGTTCCAGCATCCCTTCAAGAGGGAAAGTCCACTCTCCACTCTCCCTCTCCCTCCAGGTCCGAGCACAATTGTTTGCCAACTGATTTGTGTTGCAATTACATTGTTAATCCCATTGGCAAGATGTTTTCGCCTATTGTGTACCTTGTCACTTTTGGTAAATCATAATCATCCTCATCATCCTCATGTGTGGACCCCTAAATGTGTAGCGTTGCCTGCATACAGTGAGATATGGAAAAATTTGGCATAAAAATGCCGTTTCATTCACAGCACACAAATTCTCAACTTTTACTTTCGTCTATTTTAGCTAAATCTCTCTTAAAATGAGTGGAAAATAAGGTGCTTCACATAGTTGTACCAGGACTGCAAACAGATTTGAAAAAAAACGAGAAGGCAAAGCTTACTTCGACTGTGCCGAAGTTTTAATACACTTGCAAAAGTTCACTCCAACTAATTTATTCGGTAGAATATATATAGAATATAGATATCAGATATCTAAGATTCAAAATGATTGAGAATCAAAATTAGATCACGCTACCATAAAAAGAAAAAATTTTCTTAGCAAAACACATTTTCCGACCGATCGGTCCTATGTCAGCTACATGCTATAGTCCTGTGATTTTGATAAAACCTTCCAAAATTGTGTGGAAGCATATAAATCTAATATATACCAAGATTGGTGACGCTACGATGGACAACAAAAAAGTTTTTCTCACTAGAACTAGTTTTTGGACCGATCGATCCTATGACAGCTATATGATATAGTCATCCGATCCAGCCGATTCCGACAAATGTGCAGTTTGGTCAAGACAGCATTAAAACTGAGGGAAAAGATTGAAACAGACGGACGAATGGACAGACGGAAATGCACTCAGCTCGTCATGCTGATCAAGAATATATATACTTTATATGGTTACAAACATCGTGACCCTTTAATATACCCTCTGCAAGGGTATAAAAAAAACATTTTAACACAAGTAAGGGCGCTGCAGTCGAGTGCCCCGACTACTATATACCCTGCCCGTGATTTTGTGTATATAAACGCATTATTTACGCATATGCACTCATACACATTCACACACCCGCTGTCTACGCGTGCTACTGCGACAGAGCGACTGCGGCGTCGACAGCATGTGTGTCTGTGATGTTTATGTATGTGTACATAGCCGGCCGCTCGCCTGTTGGGTGGCCCTAAAGCGTTCTACTTCAAAAACTTACTTGTTTTTCAACCGATTTGATTGTGCGTTTCAGAACATTAAGCCTAAGTGACTATGTTTTAAGTTACAAGGTTCTAACTTAAAAATTGTGGGTGTGACAGTTTTTTGTGATTTAAGGGGAAAGAGGGGGAAATTTTCCAAATCTGAAAGAAACTCGATCTGCTTATGGCATACACCTACTTACATTCCAAATCACATGGCTCTGTCTCTTATAGTCTCTGAGATCGACGCGTTCATACAACTTCTTAACGGGCTACACTTATTTTATAACAAAATATGATTATAACAATTTAAATCCTAAGGCTAAGCCCGATTGTAATATGCTTTGACCTGTCAAAGATTGTAGATAACTGATAAATTTAAAGTGTGAGGTCAAACAAAGTGCTTCCCATCACGATTGCGGCGAGTGCTGCCCAGCGTTATTATTTGATTTGCTTATAACTCAACTATCGTTCATCTGATCGGAAAATCATATATGGTGGATCGATAAGTAATGATTAGACATCGGATTTTGCATATTTTAAAGCGTTTTTCCGATTTAAGTTTTGATTGCATATTCCGCTAAAAACATTTTTGCATATTTTGCTTTTCAAATATAATAAAATATTATTTTTTAGACCAGCGGTGGGCAGCAAATTGTAACAGAATGCAATTATATATACAAAAACTACAGCAATATTTTTTTTTCATTTTTAACTAGACATCAGCAAAAAAAAAAATAGAAAGCTATCATCGGTTCCGCCGATGTTTTAAATACCCTTGCAGTTTTCAAAACAAAAAATTTTTTCTCACCAGAATTAGTTTTTGGACCGACCGTTTTTATGGCAGCTATATGCTATAGTCATCCGATTTTAATCAATTTTTTCAGAATTATTTGGAAGCATATAAAACTAATATATTCCACGATTGGTGACGCTACGAAGGGAAACAAAAAAGTTTTTCTAACAAGAACTATTTTTTTGACCGACCGTTCCTATGGCAGCTATATAGTCATCCGATCCGGCCGATTCCGACAAATGTACATCCTATCTGTATTTAAAGACTTTTTGCAAAGTTTAGTCAAGATAGCTTTAAAACTGAGGGAGGAGATAGCATAGAAACAGACGGACGGACGGACAGACGGAAATGAACTCAGCTCGTCATGCTGATCAAGAATATATATACTTTAACAAACATCGGCACAATTTCAATATACCCTCTGCAAGGGTATAAAAATGGAGGAAATTCAAAATTAGTTTTGTGTTGAGCCATCAAATGAATAATGTGCCCATCATTAGTTCTGGGTAATATCAAGAGATTTCACCAGCAAATAATTTGTTGTAGGCTTTGATTTCCCTTCACTTATCGATTCATTCTGTTTTGCTTTTTCTCATTTCGCTGGCAATCCTCTTGCGACTAGATGTAACCTTCTGAACGGAAGAAATACCTGACCCACATGTTGAGCTTGATGTGAATTGATTTGGGCCCGAGGATGAGCGCTGACACTTATCGGTTATCTACGCATTATCTGGTTGAAATGCATTCCATTCCTCCTGGATTAGCCGCGCACCAAAGCTGACCCTTGACCCCAATCGCCCATCTTCCATCCCCCGTCCCCCGATGCCAATAAGGTATTAAATTGATACGCAGATCTTCTGGATTTTGTCTCAATCAATACTGAGAAATTTGTTTGATACCCATGCCCATGCTTGAGTGGAATTCCAAGTGCGACCCTTTTTGGCCTTTTGATTTTGAAGTGATTGTCAGCCCAGTTGTTGTGCATTGAAATTAAGTTGCCGAAACTAAAAAAGATTGAGATGCTACTAGAGCTGCCCATCTCAAACCCCAATGTGGGTCGATTTATGTTGTCGTTTTTAAAAGCGTGCCAAACCGAATTATCTGCCTCATTGCCAGTATGGCCACTAGGCAAGGGAAAGGCACTCATACAAACATTCAAAAGTATACCCAGAAAATGAATATTGCAAAAGGGCTCGCAATTGCCTAAAAAATTTAGATAATCGCCTCCAACATCTGGCCTGCCTTTTCTTAAAACTTTTAATTTTATTTTCCAAAATATCAAAAAATCATGTTACCTGTAATCCCTACACTTTCCTTACAATTGGGAAGTTCCAAAAGACTGGTTATTCTGGAAGCTAATAGGGACTTTCGGCCAATCGCTATACTACTAAATTTGCAAAGGTTCTCGGAAATCGTCTCGGATTTCAGAAAATACTGTACGATATGCCACTCTGGGACTGCGCAGCAAACTAAACCTAGAACTTAAACGACAGAACAGACGACCGGAACGAAGAGAGAAAAGTAACCCAGGTCGGCAAATTGAACGGTAAAAGACACAAACCCAAAAAATGGGAAATAAAGTGTGAAAAGTAGAGACGAACCCACCAAGTATTTGAACGAATACGTTTTACATAGGATTTACTAAAAATGCAAAAAAAAAGTCGGACCCAAGAAACAAACAACACACTAAAGCATAATTAGGAAAAAAAAAAAATTAACAAAATACGTCATAAGAAAAGACCGATAAAAAGAATAAAGAAAAATTAAGTTTAGTTATCATAGAAGAAAGGCAGAACGTCACAATATAGATTGATCAAAACAGAAAAATTAAAACAAAAACGATCAATAAAGCCTGATAAAGTTCATAAAACCTCACCGATAGTCTGCATGTCTTTTAAATTTCGAATTGTGTGAAAGCATAAAAACAAACGATGGAGCTAAATAAAAAACAAAAAGGTTTTCAACTAGAACAACCCAAAAAGTATCAATACTTCTTGTCTCAAATTGAAACTACAACCAGTATCTTTATTTTTTGTATCAATATAATTCAAAAAAGTATCAAATTAATATTAGAGGTGTTAACTTGAACCTATGCCTATTAAATTTTTACGTAAAAGTATCAATTCGAAACTCACACATTTTCGATGTTATCGAGTACTAGTTCGAAAATTACAACTGTCATACTCGATTCTCGCTAGCAAAGCAAATTGCATAAATGCTGACACTTGTAATTCTCAAGTTATTATTCAGCTCATTGATGATTTAAATAGGGCACTTGATATTGAGCGACAAATGCGCAGCAGCAAGAAGGAGTCTATTGAGCGATACGGCAAACTTAAAACAGTCTGTATAACTCTCACCAATTTGCCTTGCCGTCTTGCGATTGAGCCGTTAAACACACGCTTTTTATGTATGCCGGATAAATTATCGCAACAAAAATTCAGAAAAATGACAATGTACGATATTTTTTATTTATTATTGCCAAATTGTTAAAGGCTAGTTTCAAAATGATACAAAAAAGTTTCAAATTGATACTTTAAAATTAATAAAAAGAAATGTCATTATGATACAAATTACTATCATTTTGATAACATCGAAAATATTATTTTGATACTATCAATTTCAACATATTTGATATGAATCGATACTCAATAGTTTCAATAGTTTGACTAAACTGTGTCATTTTGATGATTACTTTTTTTTGGGTGTAGTTTTTGGACCGATCGTTCCTATGGCAGCTATATGGTATAGTCATCCGATCCGGCCGATTCCGACAAATGTGCAGCCTATGTGTATTTAAAGACTTTTTGAAAAGTTTGGTCAAGATAGCTTTTAAACTGAGGGAGGAGATAGCATAGAAACAGACAGACGGACATGGCTATATAGACTCAGCTCGTTATGCTGATCCAGAATATATATAGTTTATGGGGTCGGAGATGCTTCCTTCTATGCGTTACAAACATCGTGACAATTTTAATATACCCTCTGCAAGGGTATAATAAATTTAATTGAGATGAGTTGATTTATAAAATGCCATGAATGCTGGTAAACAATGGTATTTTTATACACTAGCAAAGTGTATATTCGTTGGTATATAAGCCTTGTAAAATTTTCGCTTTATGACATTTTTCGGCGCTGGCAGCTAGAGCAAAATACTGTTTTAGCTCTAACCACTAGTCAACAATTCGGTTCACAGCGGTCTCTATAGAAAGCCACCTTGTGTCACAAAAACGCGGTATCTTTAATAGTGCCCAAGGGAATAAAAATAGACAATCCGTAAATGAAATAAATTCTTCTATATTAAGGAACACACAAGAGTCATAATTCTATATACAACTATTTGCAACTAGGGTCAGCAATATCACAAAAATACGTTAGTTTGGACAATCACGATTATAGCTGAACGTATTTTTAAAATAGCTAGATTTGTAGCTAATAGCATTTTCACAAATTTAATAGCATTTCCACTTTCAAAATTGCTAGATCTAGCAACTAAATAGCTAAAATGGCAGCACTGGGTCGGAAAGTGTGTTTTACTAAGAAAAAATGTTTTCTCAATGATTTTGAACGTATAAATATCTGATATCTATATCCATTATATATTCTAACTGTTAAATCAGTTGGATTGAACTTTTGCCAGTGAATTGAAACTTCGGCACTGTCGAAGTTAGCTTAGCCTTCTCGTTTTAACATTTTTAGCTCAAGAAGATTTAGTTATTATGACCAGCAAAATAGAGTGTTTTATAGATTTCAAAGAAAACTTAATTTTTTTTATAAATAAAATTCAATTCATTTAAGATGCTCTAAGGATACCTTCGACTCATTTGGGCCATTAGGTCAGGCGCTCAGACTCTCTATAAAGTATACCCATCGTGATGCTTTAATACATTTTAAAATATTTCTTTGATGAAATTCTAATATGCGCGGCGATAACTGATAGGAAGCGAAAGTCAAATAATTATTTTTAATGTCACAACCCACTTGATTAGATTGTGCAATATAAAGGGTAAAATCCATGAATACTCCATCAATATTTCAATTTGCTTACAACCGATTAAAATGGTGTGATATATGCGATATTTATTTTTAAGCGGCTTGCATATCGGAAGCAATCGGAATCGATCGGATCGGAAGCAATCAGAACCGGTATTTGTATACATATTTTTGTGACTTGTGCCTAATAGCCTATTTCTACTGGCACATATATGTACATTTGAAAATATTAAAAATCCAAAGCAAATATACATTCTAAGCCGATAAGTGAAAGTTGACCAATCTTTGGGTAAGTTTAGCAACTATGTTTGCATTGACGTCGCACTTGTTGAAAAAAAAACGCGAATTTAATGGTTAAAAATCGAAAATGTAAAAATTTCGAATGTACAAATATGTGCCAGTGGAAATAGGCTATTAATCATTAGTTTACAATAACTGGTAGCCCCAGGAAGTAATAAACAAATAATTTAATATATTTTTGACATTTTTCAGACCAATGGTTTCTTGGGCAAATTGTTTAAGAATTCTACCTAGATTTCGTTTTCGCTTAATGATTGGCCGAGAATGGAGCCACCCTAATGTGAGTATACGAAAAAACGAGACAACTATTGTTCGCACGTGCATTACAAATTTTAAGCGAAAAAAATTTCCAAGAAGTGAAAATTTAAATGAGTGTTTTTTGTTGGTGTTGTTACCGCGATAAGACCGGCTAAAGACCCTTTCGTTAATAAAGAGTTGGTAGAGATGGGAGCAGGGGTAGACAAACAGAGTGAGAGAGAGAGAGAGAGAGTTGTAAACATACATTCGTCATCAGTTAAGTGGTAGTAGGTTGTGGTAAAGTACGATGAAGTTGAATGGGGTTGTGGCGCTGTGGTTGCATCCGCGGCTTCAGTGCCAGAAGCAGCCTTTCCACCAATACCGCCTAGTCCGCTGCCACTTGCGACACCCAAACAAGGCAGATTTCGCATGGCAATGACATTGTCTATAAGAGAAGAGCAAAGCAAAGGGAAAAAATCACATCAACAATTGGTTGTAAGCTGGTTAATTAAATAAAATTATTGGGTACATTAGGATTGGAGGATATGTTAATACACACACATATATATATATTTATATACAGGTAAATACGGGTGGGCGACCACTTGCCCAAAAAGCATGACCATAGATAAATACATCCGTTCATTTTCTGGAAACGGTTTGGGCTAAGGCTCGTGTCCGTATATAAGGCTTAAACAATGACCTAAAAGTATGAGCCCGTTGCCATCAAAAACAAAGAGATTTTCTCAGTAAGACCCATTTTCTACCCCTTCGGTTCGAGGGCAACTATGGGAAATAGTCATCCTATATTGATCAATTTCGCAGAACTGTTTGACAGAAGGAATATTACAATGAGTTGCAAACTTCGGTTGACATTGGTGCTTGTCCGTAAAAATGAGATATAGGAAAAAGTGCGCCAACTGCACAATAAAGTTAAATGCATCGGATGCCGAAACGATGACTTTACAAGGTTAATAAAATCATAATTTGGAATAATTAAAAAACATGAAAAAATTTCCTACTGAGCTTGTGTCGGTCATAAATCTGTAACTTTCGAATTGGTTGTGATAATTAAATGAAAAACTTTTAAATTTAATTTTTCTAGAGCTCAGTTTTGATATTCCGCCTTAACCTCCAAAATCCATAAGGCTGGAATGACACAATTTTTATACACTTGAAAAGTGTATATTAATTTTGCCCAGAAGTTTGTAACGCATAGAAATATTCATTTCCGACCACATAAACTATATATATTCTTGATCAGGACGACGAGCTGAGTTCAATTCCGTCTGTCCGTCCGTCCGTCTGTCTGTCCGTCTGTCCCTCTGTCTGTCTGTCTGTTTCTACGCGAACTAGTCCCTCAGTTTTAAAGCTATCGAGCTGAAATTTTGCACAGAGTCTTCTTTTTACTGCACGCAACTAATATGTCGGAACCGGCCGGATCGGATGACTATATCATATAGCTGCCATAGGAACGATCTGTCGAAGAACTAGTTCTAGATAGAAAAACTTTTTTGTTTTCCATCGTAGCGTCACTAATCTTGGTATATGTTAGTTTTATATGCTTCCACATAATTCTGGAAAAATGTATCAAAATCGGATCACTATAGCATATAGTTGCCATAGAAACGGTCGGTCAAAAAACTAGTTCTAGTGAGAAAAACTTTTTTGTTTTCCATCATAGCGTCACTAATCTTGGTATATGTGAGTTTTATATGCTTTCATATAATACAGGAAAAATTTTTCAAAATCGGATGACTATATTATATAGCTCCCATAGAAACAGTCGGTCATAAAACTACTTCTATTGAGAAAAACTTTTTTGTTTTCTATCGTAGCGTCCCCCATCTTGGTATATATAAGTTTTATATGCTTTCACATGATTTTGAAAAAATTTATCAAAATCGGATGACTATAGCATACAAGGACGCGCGAAAATGTGTTTTACTAGAAAAGTTTTTTTATGGTATCAAATTTTTATTATCAATGATTTAAAAATTTTAAATATCTGATATATTCCCATATATATTTTACCGGTTAAATCAGTTGGAGTAAAGTTTTTCAAGTGTATTAAAACTTCGACACGGTCGAAGTCAGCTTTGCCTTCTCGTTTGTTTTACATCGTAGCGTCACTAATTTTGGTATATGTTAGTTTTATATGCTTTCATATAATACACGAAAAATTTATCAAAATCGGATGACTATATTATATAGCTCCCATAGAAACGGTCGGTCAAAAAACTACTTCTAGTGAGAAAAACTTTTTTGTTTTCTATCGTAGCGTCCCCAATCTTGGTATATATTAGTTTTATATGCTCTCACATAATTTTGCAAAAATTTATCAAAATCGGATGACTATAGCATATAGCTGCCATAGGACCGATCGGTCGGAAAATGTGATTTACTAAGAAAAGTTTTTTTTATGGTATCAAATTTTTATTATCAATGATTTAAAAATTTTAAATATCTGATATCTATAAAAAAAAAATTCGGCACAGTCGAAGTTAGCTTTGCCTTCTCGTTAGGAACAAATTCAGTCACAATTTGTCTTTTATGAATAAATGTTGTTGGTATAAGAGAGTCTAGAGAATGCTTAAATTGAACGCAGAATGCCTTTGGGTGAGACTGAGATACACATACCAGCAATGATTGTTCATTAACATTGTGACAACATTTGATCCCGACTGTAATTTTCTCTGTACCATTTAAAGTTTGTATATCACTGATAACTTTTAAGTGTAGTCTCACACAAGCTGTGTATGTGGTGCCCATCACGATTGCGGCCAGTGATGCCCATCGTAATTATTTGTTTTGCTTATAACTCAACTGTCTTTCTTCTGATCGGGAAACGATGAATAATAGTTAAATAAATAGTTCGCGTAGAAACAGACGCAGAACAGAATTCGTTTCTTTTGGAGATCCGCAGGGAGTCATATCGGTCCATTATTATTCCTTCTTTTCATTAATGATTTTCCTCAACTTTTATAACCTTAAGCTATCTCTAAGATCTCCTAAGTTCTATTAGCACTTGGTCACATGGACTTAAATAATATAAATATCTGTAAAATTATGACCTTTCGCTGGTTCGACCAAATTAAAAATATTCAGTCCTGTACCCGTTTCCATTTTGATCAAATTATGTGTTCACATTTATCTTAATCCGACTCTCGTCTTATCGTTTTTTGAAAATAAGACCCTTTACCAGTTCCGATTGATCGAATTCGAAAAGGAAAACTGACCAGGTTATGCCTGCCTCTGGTCGTCGCAGTATCAGATTGATTTAGTTTAGAAACAGTTCTTAACCTTTACCTTCACTTCTTACGAACAGATATACGGTTAGATTGACCCCGCTCCTCTGAAGTCCCTTAGAATTTGCCATTCAAAACAAATTTTTTCCATTACCGTTTTAGTGCTGTGTCTGAATGCATATGACCGTTAATATTACATTTTATAAATGTGAGCGTATTTTTGAATAAATCCTTTATATAATTCAGCAATCGTAAATCAGTAATCGCAAATAGAAATTACCTGCTGAATTGGCCCAACGTTTTCTGATGTGAAAAAATAATGTTGAAGCTAAGAAGTGGCTTTGCAAATGTTAAAGGCACTCTGCGTCCCGGAAAGTGAACAGTTATTATGTTGTTTGCTGGCGGTTCACTGACATAATATATATGTTACTATATAATATAGTAATCCGATTGTGACCAAATTTTGCATGCTTTCTGAAAGCGTATAGTATTAATAATTGCTGAGTTTAAGAGCGCTAACATTAAAAACAAAAAGTTTTTCCTACTAAAACTCATTTTCGAACCGATCCGTTCTATGGCAGCTATAAGTCCGTGTGATATCAAAAGAGTCCACCTATAATGAACCGAGTTGTATTCCCAGGGGCGAAATCCATCGTCAACGATAATGTTATGAAACGATCATAAACCTAGCTATGGATGCTTTTTGGTAAGTGATTGCTTTAAAGCAATTTTAGGACTTTAATACCCCTTTGAGGACAACAAAAAGAGTTTTACGGCCGTGTTTAAGGCCATATTTAAACGTAGTCTTAAAGTAACGGTTCCAAACGCTATCCAAAACGCAAAAGATTATCAACATAGCTTTATTTTTTGTAGAGCTACAACAGATATTAGGTAAGTGGCTGTCTTTGGGCGTTTGAGTTCCCCAAAAAGTATTTTACGGCCGTATTGAAGAGTAGTCGTATAGTACGGGTTTCATCTACGCATCTCTATTATACGCTGAGTTTAGGTTATTGATTGTTTTTGAGATCCCTTTAAAGTAATGAAAAGCAGTATTTAGGGCCAGATTGTAGGGTAGCCTTTAGTTTAGTTTAAAGTTTAATAATCCATACACGACTAAGCTCTTTTATACATATGCCCTGAGAACGATATTGAAGTTCATTTACCCTTTGTAATCGCATCGAATCTGTTCCTATTGTTTGCTTGGCGCAACCTTAGGTGGGGCCCACATTTGAGGCTTAATTTTTAACTATACGGGCTCCAAACTATACAAACGAGAAGCCAAATCTAACTTCGACTGTGCCGAAGTTTTAATACACTTGCAAAAGCTCACTCCGACTGATATAACCGATTAATAGATATAGGAATCTGATTTTTGTCTTCCAAATTTGATCACGCTACCATCGAAAAAGTCATGTTTTCTTAGTAAGACACATTGTCCGACCGATCGGTTCTGTAGCAGCTATAGAATATAGTCATCCGATCTTATCCATATTTTGTAGAACCGTTAAATGGATTATGATATTTATAACTCTTGCTGTAAAGAACGTTATTATGGAAAACAAAAAAGTTTTTCGACCGATCGTTGTCAGCTATATGCTATAGTCATCCGGTTCTTATCAATTTTCCAAAATTGTGTGGAAGCATATATATACCAAGATTGGTGACGCTACGGTTAAAAACAAAAAAGTTTTCTCCCCAGAAGTAGTTATTTGACCGATCGCTCCTATTGCAGCTATAGGATATAGTCATCCGATCCAGACGGTTCTGACAGATTAGTACAACAAAAAGAAGACTGACGGACTAGTTTGGGTAGAAACGGACAGACGGAAATGAACTCAGCTTGTCGTCGTGATTAAGAATATATATAGAGTCGTTATGGGGACGAAAATGAATATTTCTATGCGTTACAAACATCTGGGCAAAATCAAAATACACTTTACAAATGCAGAAAAATAATTGGGGGTGTCCCAAAAATCTGTAGTGTAGGTATAAAATATTGCTCTTCGAACTAAAACTGTTTGTTTTTATACGGAAGGTGACACAAATTGGCCCAGTTACTAGATCAGATGACGAAAGTTAAGCGATAAGAAAGCGCCTGCTCAAAGACAAGTAAATTTAATTCCTACGACTTTCCCTCCCCTTAAATCTAGTAGGTGTACCTGAAATTCTTAATATAAAGTCATTCAAGTTTGGACGAAAACTAACGATTTCCATGACACACCTGAATTTGGAAAATTTCAGGATATGAGATCCTCGTTTCCAAAGTTTATTAAAAGATAATAGGAAGAAGCCAAAATACAAATTGGTAATTTTTTTCCTAGACAAAGCTTTAAATAGTGTTGGGAGTCTGAATTTGCCTTTGTCAATATCACTTTCAGCATTCATGCAATCAATTACTTAAAAGCTTAAATTAAGTAAGCGAAAAAAAAGAAAACTTGAAATATATAATTAATACATAATTTTTTGGCTTTAAAGTCCCAAAGGAACAAAAGCCGAGTTCCTTTCAATCTATTGCCTCGTGAGTCTTTGAATTTTTGCTCAAGAGAAAGGGACTTACAGTTTAACGCCTAATTCAATCGGCAAAGTGATTGGAGAAGGTTTTCAGCTGACGCCAATAGCTGGAAAGATGACCATATGTGTAAAAGTTTTAAAGAACGCCGGATCGAACCCACGAGCCACACAAGACCACATTAAAATTAAAAACCTTTCTTTTTAAATAAAGCAAAATTGTTTAATTTGGGTCATAACACCCTTAAGCTGATTCCGGAGAATCCTTTGATCGTTTTCCCTTACACCTGACTTGCGAAATGCTGTGGGTAGTTTTACCACCTGCAATTTATCAGGGCTTGCACTGAACCGCCAGGCTTAACGCTGCCGCTTACCCTTGTGCGCCATATCCTCCAAAGTTGGCAATCGCTCAATTAAAGTTCCCGCAGACCAGGAGGGCACCACGGCACCAATGCTGGCCGGTGTTGGCTGTAACGTGAACATAATGGTTTTTGGTCCTTGGGATATTGTGGATATGTTGTTGTGACCTAAGATCCAAGCGGACACGACTCGCACAATAAAGCTTTCACACACAACTCTTAGACTGCACGCAGCGCTAGCACCGCAGGACGTAACAGATTCCTTTAAAATGCATGCAGATGGGAGCCTTTGTTCACGTGTGTTCGCGGGGGCACTTCAATTGCAATCTACGAAATTGAACTGAGCAGCCGCTTTTGTTTTACTTGTTCACTTGTTCATTTCTGTGCTATTCCAGCACCCGATGACACCACCGTTGGCACCAGCACTCGCCCGGGCATGTGCTCATTTCGCACTTCACTCAGCTGTCGCAATATTATGTGTGTACTGTGAAGAACAGTGTGCACGTACGGGGGCCGCTGGCAAACCGTTTTGCGTTCCGCGATTGACACGGCCGTATAGTTACAACTGGTGCGCGCGTCGCAACGAGAATGCCGAAGTGTTCAATGCTGCCGCCGATCTCGACTTGGAGTTTCGATATAGAGTATAAGCGTATACGCTTCTGGGCTAATTGGCAGCGTCGTGATGGTGGTGGTGGGTAAGCGGGTCTATGATTGGCCTGTTTATGTTCCTACCACTCGGCACAAGGCTGCGCATTGGTTGGCCTCGCTTGGCGCAGGGTTGTCTCGCTCTAGCGGCTTTGCGCGAGCGAAGCGAACGAGTAGTGCGGCACCAGCAACAGCAGCTGTTGCGCCAAGGGTGGGCTCAGGCACAAGGACTCGCAAACTCACATCGAAATATGAGTATTTCATAAATATATTTTGTTAGCCCGGCTATGCAAATTTCGGTACGATCTGCCGTTCTGTTCAAATACTGTTTTGTGCCAGAAGCGTTTCGGTCACAGCTTAAATTGTCGAACACTCGCTTACATATGTATGTATGTACATTGTACATGTGTACATAGACCCAAAAACCCAAGCACACATGCAAATTCAATTTAAATTTCCGAGTTGGTAGTCGCCCAATTGAATTGTTTCATTCCGATACAATAACCGCTACACTCTTCCGTTTTACTACCCGCACTGCTTCCGTTGCCGCGGCCGCAGCCTCAGCTCCAGCCGGGCAAAGGGCGTGGGCGTGCGGTTGTTTTCAAAATGACGACAAGTACAAACATGGGCACACCCACATCCCACATACATATGCATTCATCTGTGTCTGTGTGCGTGTGTGTGTGCGAGAGTTGATAATCGTCGGTCTTGTTTTCGCGTTTGTTCTCGTTCCGGCCTGAAAGAGACGGCAATGGACGCGTCGCCCGCGTTGCAGACAAAATGTTTATGAAAATCGACGATTTAAATTTAGTGCAATAGCAATTAATGATTGCACAAACGCAAAGCCCAATTTTGCTGACATGATTTCGATTCACGGTCGCAAACTTATAAGAAACTCAGGACCGCCTGTTTATCTCCCACCCTCAAGGCACAATTATGAATCCTCATTTTTTTTAAGAATATCAATAAAGTCGAAAAATTTGCAACGAAATACAAAATCCACAAAAAATAAGAAAAACAAAATAAAACGGGAAGGCAAATCTAATTCACCTGCAAAAGCTGACTCCAGCTAATCTTACCTATAGAATATTTGGAAATAGATTACCGATTTTAGAAAACTTTAGAACCATTAACTGATTGATTAACGAAAAGAAGAATCAGTCTGCTCTCTCGTTGTGAGTAGCGGTCAAGGACTACAAATGTGTACAACAGGATCTTGGCATATGGAAACTATTTATTAATCACTAATTGACTGGACTGCAAGAGAAAGTCATCCAAGCAATAGGGTTTCGAAAGGAAGAAATTCCAAAAACAGGTATTTTGTCATATATATACGCTGTTCAAAAAGGGAGATCCAAAACGATGGAGGAAAATAAAGAGGGGAAATCCAATGGCAAAAACATTCGCAGCGTATCTACTGGCCGAAATAAGCGAGATCGTCCAACACAATAAGCTGCTAAGCGCGAACCAATCAAGATTTAGAAAAGTCTATTTAACTGGGGACAGTATTTATACTCTGAATCGAAGGTACAAAGAGAAGAAAGCATCTTCGCCTTTATAAAGTGTTTATATTCTTAGCATCAACAGCCGAGTCGATGTAGTCCGACTGTCAGTCTGTCCGTATGAACAAACAGATCTCACAGATGATAAGAGCTAGATGTTTAAAATGTATGGAACATAGACTTCTTATACTTGCAGGTAGATCAAGTTTATTTTCGCCACGCACCCTACCGCCCCTTCACTTTGGAAAAACCTCCGACATATATAGTAATAGCCTCATATTTCCTACAATTTTAAATTAAGGTTGAACGACCTTTTAGACATATGTATATACACACAAAAAAATCTATAACAATATTATTTTTGCTTTGCATTCTTTTAACACTATATGGACGTTGGCTTGGCCAATGCCACTTATTTACGCGCGGAACCCAGAGCAAATAGCAACCCACCACCCGCCCAACCGACTCGGGACACAGTCGCATAATGAACGACACGAAAGTAAGGGAGGAAAACAGTTTGTTACTCTACAGGGATCGATGAATCCAAGTTATCAAATTAACTCTATGTATTACGATTTTTTAGAGAATAAGAATAAGAAGGAACACGTATATTAGATTCCCAAATAAGACCACGGAAGAGATATTTTTGTATACTTGCAAAGTGTATATTAATTTTGCCCGGAAGAAATATAGAAATATTAATTTCCGACCCCATAAACTATATATATTCTTAATCAGGCCGACGAGCTGAGTTCACTTCCGCCTGTCCGTCCGTCCGCCTGTCTGTTTTTATGCTAACTAGTCCCTCAGTTTTCAAGTTATAGAGCTAAAATTGTGCAGAATGTCTTCTTTTTACAGCACGCATCTAATATGTCGGAACCGGCCGAATCGGATGATTATATCTTATAGCTGCAATAGGAACGATAAATGCTTCCAAAAGACGAAAAATATTCATATTTTTCTGCGGTGAAAATTATCTTTAAAAGAATTTTCCACTTTTCCGATATTTATGCCGTTTTTCGTCAGCATTTTTATACACTTGAAAAGTGTATATTAATTTTGCCCAGAAGTTTGTAACGCATAGAAATACTCATTTCCGACCCCATAAACTATATATATTCTTGATCAGGACGACGAGCTGAGTTCATTTCCGCTTGTCCGTCCGTCTGTCTGTCCGTCTGTCTGTTTCTACGCGAACTAGTCTCTCAGTTTTAAAGCTATCGAGCTGAAATTTTGCAGAGTCTTATTTTTACTGCACGCAACTAATATACCGGAACCGGCCGGATCGGATGACTATATCATATAGCTGCCATAGGAACGATCGGTCTAAGAACTACGAAAAAATATTTTATATTTGTTTATATATATTGAGTTAAAATAGTTTTAAAGGTGAATCAGGGGTTGTTCTTCGGATTGTATTTTTTCGGTAGTTCTAGTAAAAAACTTTTTTGTTTTCCATCGTAGCGTCACTAATCTTGGTATATGTTAGTTTTATATGTTTCCACATAATTCTGGAAAAATGTATCAAGATCGGATCACTATAGCATATAGCTGCCATAGGAACGATCGGTCGAAAAATAAGTCGTTGTAAGAAAAACTTTTTTGATTTCCATCGTAGCGTCTCCAATCGTAGTATGTATTTGTTTTATATGTTTCCACACAATTCTGAAAAAATTGATCAAAATCGGATGACTATAGCATATAGCTGCCATATAAACGGTCGGTCAAACAATTACTTCTAGAGAGAAAAACTTTTTTGTTTTTTATCGTAGCGTCCCCAATCTTGGTATATATTAGTTTTATATGCTTTCAAATAATTTTGAAAAAAATGATCAAAATCGGATGACTATAGCATATAGCTGCCATAGTACCGATCGGTCGGAAAATGTGTTTTACTAAGAAAAGTTTTTTTTTATGGTATCAAATTTTTATTATCAATGATTTAATAATTGTAAATATCTAATATCTATATCCTCGTTAATATTGAGGTGGGTCCTCTGAACTGAACCATTGTGTGGACAGAATAAACTTAAGTAGAGCTGGGATTTCTAGCACGAATATATAAGAGAGGTTGAGCAAAAGGGGGTGACTTAGGATTCTAAGTCTTCTTCTGCTCAGGGCGGGACAATGACAGAGAAGATGTTGTACTGTTTCTTCCTCCTCTTCATATCTGCAGCTTCTGCAGAAATCATGGTGTGCTACGCCAAGGCGGGCAGCGTGTCTGCCGATGAGACAATGACCCGTCAGGGTCCCTACCAGAAGCGAGATGTGTTCTCTTCTGTTACGTAAAAGTGTAAAATGTGGTTTACTAAGAAAAGTTTTTTTTATGGTATCAAATTTTAATTATAAATGATTAAAAAATTTAAATATTTGAAATCTATATCCTATATATATTTTACCGGTTTAATCAGTTGGAGTAAAGTTTTTCAAGTGTATTAAAACTTCGGCACAGTCGAAGTTAGCTTTGCCTTCTCGTTATACACTTACAAAGTGTATATATATTTTGCCCAGAAGTTTGTAACGCATAGAAATATTCATTTCCGACCCCATAAACTATATATATTCTTGATAAGGACGACGAGCGGAGTTCAATTCCGTCTGTCCGTCCGTCCGTCTCGTCCGCCTGTCTGTCTGTTTCTACGCGAACTAGTCCCCCAGTTTTAAAGCTATCGAGCTGAAATTTTGCACAGAGTCTTCTTTTTACTGCACGCAACTAATATGTCGGAACCGGCCGGGTCGGATGACTATATCATATAGCTCCCATAGGAACGATCGTTCAAAAAAATAGTTCTAGTGAGAAAAACTTTTTTGTTTTCGATCGTAACGTCAGCGTTCGTGGTAAATATTAGTTTTATATGCCTTCACACGATTCTGGAAAAATTTATCAAAATCGGATGACTATAGCATATAGCTGCCACAGAAACGGTCGGTCAAAAAACTAGTTCTAGTGAGAAAAACTTTTTTGTTTTCCATCGGAACGTCACTAATCTTGGTATATATTAGTTTTATATGGTTTCAAATAATTCTGGAAAAATTTATCAAAATCGGATGACCATAGCATATAGCTGCCATAGGACCGTTTGTTCGGAAAATGTGATTTACTAAGAAAAGATTTTTTAATAATAATAATAATTTGATTCTCATTGGGTGCCAAGTCAGGGCTGTACACCGGATGGCCCATCAATTCGACGTTTTGGGCGGTGACCTGATGTGTGAGAGCTCGCATTGACATGGTGCACAATGATCTGTCTTCTCTTGTTCGTTTTTCGAATTTCTCCGAAGACTTCAGGCAAACAAATTGTGGTGTACTACTCAGAATTGACCGTCCTACGTTGCTCAAGCGGAACAGTCGCCACATGACCAGTTTTTCCGAAGAAACGGGCGACCATTTCCGAAGTGCTTCTTCCACGAACGACTTTCGTTGGATTTGGCTCGTCTTCGAAGACCCACATGGTCGATTGCTGTTTTGTTTCGGGCTCATAAGCATAGATCCATGATTCCGCGATTTTATTTTTTCACAATTTCTTTGCACCAATCCACACGAGCCTTTTTTTGAGCGATTGTCAAATTGTGCGGGATCCAACGAGAACAAACCTTTTTTACGCCCAGGTGTTCATGCAATATCGAATGTATGCTGGTGGAAGTAATGCCCAAGGATGCCTCTATCTCACGGTATTTCACATGACTATTATTATCAGTTCACGCACGGCATCAATGTTATCTGGCACAACGACTGTTTTTGGACGACCTTCGTCTTCGAGCGAGCGTCGCCCGCGATTGAATTCATTAAACCAATTTTTCACAGTGCTATAGGATGGTGCTTCATCGCCATACAAAGATTTAAGTTCATCGTTGCACTCTTGTCGTAGTAATCCACGTCGAAAGTTGTGAAAAATGTTTGCACGAAAATTTTCACGAGTTAATTCCATTTTTCTGCCGAGGTAAGTTTTTGATTAGTCGTTAATCGATATCAAACGTGGTCACACATGAAAGAGTTGTATTATTTATCGATAAATATCCAAACTTTTTTTGGGAAAAGGCAAATTGGTCCCAAAATGGCTAGAAGTCACCTAGGCCAGAAACTTAAATAGCAACCCACGTACCATAGATTTTAACACGGTTTAAATTTTTATTTCAATACCCTTTACTCGTAGAGTAAAAAGGGTATACTAAGTTATATGTAACGCAAAGGAACATTCGACCACAAAAGTATATATATTCTGATCGATAAGGAGTTTCGTATGTCCGTCTGTCCATCCGTCTGTTTGATCACCTAGATCTCAGATACTATAAGTTAGCTAGAGCACTATAGCTACTCAAACTTTTATATTTTAATCATTATATCGTCTGCACGCAGATCAAGTTTGTTTAAAATTTGAGCCACGCCCTCTCCCGCCCCCGAAATATTAAAAACCTTATAACTCCCATAATTTTGGAGTTAGCTAGTTACGGACCTTCGAAAGAATTATTTCTCTCATAATTTTTAATCGATCCACAATACATCATTTCTCGATCAGTTGAACGACAGTAGAGTTGCCGCCCCCTCAATTTGGAAAAACTCATATCTCCCACAATTTTAAAGAAAGATTGTTCCAACCTAATAGACATATATTTTAATCATTGTTACTTATCGATACACGCTACACCGTTTCACGATCAGATGAAATATAGACAAGTTCTAAGCAAATCAAATAATAACGCTCAGCATTTTGTGATTTTATAATAGATTCCCTGAGTAACGGGTATATCGAAGTCAAGCAGAGCCGACTTCAACTTGCGCTCTCGTTTTATATGTATTTTTACCAATAAATTGATTTTCTATTGAATTTAGGTAAAACTAGGAACCAAGGTTCGAGCCGAAAAGCACAAAAACCTTGTACCTCAAATTTCTGAACCTTAACCAGTATTAAATTTTGGTTCGAACCCGTGCACCGGAACTACGCAAAAATAATTTGTGTCGCTGTAGCAGCGACGTCGCACACCAACACTATAAGCCTACTGCGCTGCTGTGAATTTCGTATCGGCTGCCACGCGCACTTAAATAGCTAAAGTGTGATTGTATTGTTTGCCTTACACTGGTCTAGAAGGTTCTAACAATCTTTATTTTCCAAATTGTGAGAGATTTCAGTTTTTTTTTCCTAATTGCTGGGGCGGCAACTCTACTATCGTTCATCTAATTGAGAAAAATTTGAAACTCTTTAGTTTTAAATTGATGACTAAATATAATTATTTTAATGATTACTTTTCTTTTGGGTGTAGTCATTACTTACCGATCTACCATACATCTTTTTCCGATCAGCAAAACAAATAAATAATGGGCAATACTGGCCGCAATCCTGATGGGCAGCACCTATACAGTTTACACTTAAGTGTTATCAGATTTACAGAGTATATTACAGTCTGGGTTGACCAATTTTCAAACTTGTTTTAAACTTAATTTAATTTCAAAATTTTGAGCCTTTAGCGCAGATTTTTTACATATTCTCTACAGATACTATCTATAGATCTGCTTGAAAAACTTGAATCAATTGGTCTCTGTAAGAAAATGCGAAAGGTACTGCAGAGCTTGTATAGCTTAAACGTAACTGCAATATATTATGGCAATCATCTGACCGAATGGTTCTAAACTGATGCAAGAGATAAGCAGGGTTGTCTAATTAGCCCACTGCAATGACATTTCCGATGAACTTTAATTCAGCTCGAAGCAGTAAATGACGCTGATTAAGTATATATGTACTTTATAGGGAAATATTACCCCATGTCTGTTAAGTTTATAAAAATATTTGTAATAGTTTTTTAATATTTTAAAATATTGTTTTTTTTTTTAATTCTTTTTAATTTTTGTCCTAGTTCGTAAAGGGAACCATATTTATGTACTTTAAACGATCTGTGACTCCCACTGCGCTCGCTTATTTCATTATTTGCGAGATTTTAATATGTGCCGATTAGATCAGATGAATTTGTGTGTGGGGGGATGCGCATATATTGTTCCTCTTTACCGAGCACATGAAAGTAAATCTCTCACCAGGAAGTTGTTGCGCTAGCCGTGGCACGTGCCGCCGACACGGCACAAGCTCGTGCGCTCAAAAGTTTTTCCGCTCAGCCTCAGACAGTGCAACACTTTCTGGGTCCGCCTCCCCGGGGTTTGAACCAATATTAATAAGTGAGATCCCAGTAATCTCTGCAGATATGCACAGACGACGACAATGGGATATTAGCGGAAACGCGCACTCATGCAGAGGAAGAGCTTACACTTTTACACGAAATTCCAGCTGGCTGTGACAGAGTTGTTGAGCGCATCAAATCAGCAGTTTGGACACTATTGGTAGCTTATGAACGCGATAACCGTAAATTGTTACTTCACTCTATCGAGGCTGTTCACGGAGCAGGCCGACACAATTGAAGTGGCAATTTTTTAAGCTGCGCCATATTAATGTGCAATTCCAGTTATGGGCGGAGTGGGTACAGTGCCTCGACCTGCTGTTGCTGCTGATTTCTTCTGCCCGGCTCAACTTATGTTGTGGCTCTTGACGAGGCGACGATGTCGGCGTGCGCTTGCCTGATATCGCAGAGTGCCACGCCCACAGCTTGTGTGTGAAGTCTTGCGCGCAAGCGATAAGGCCAACAACAGCGCCATTCCTTAAACTTGGCACTAGAGCGCGAGCAACAGTTGCTTTCGAGCAGCACAACATGGCCATAAATTTAATGGTGAAATGTGTAGTTATCATTCAATACAACTGGAAACACAACACTTTTCCACAATCAAGCAGAAACCATAAGGAGTAAACAAAGATTTTTCAAAAATTATATTTCTACCCTTGAGGAGGGTGTTATAATTTGAATCAGATGATTATAATGCACCCCGACCCCATTAAGTATTAATTCAATATAGGCATGTCCGTCTGTCCGCTTGTCCGTCTCTCTGCGGGTTTTATTATATCCCCTTTACCTCCTATATAGGATAACTCCTAGTCTCCTGGACTAATCAAAACTGAAATTCTTCCCAAATTCTTGATTTATTTATAGTTTAAGGTCTCTTTCCAGATGAAATGAAAACCTATTTCGGCACATTCCATCATATGAATAGAAACACTTTTGAAGAGCTCTGAATGCTTTTGGAAAGCTGTCTTATTTATATGAAGCATAGTGCCGAAATACATTTTTTTGCCATCTGGAATGAGGCCTTTAACAATAAGCTGTGAAACTTACAGAGAATGATTATTATCTCCCATAAAAAGCTCTTATGTCTGAGCATATTCAAAATTAATGTAAGTAATAAGTGAGTAAAAACGGCGCTGAAAATAACGGAATGCAGATTCATGCGATAAGTAAGACGATAAGCAAATAATTCTGCATTCCAATAAGCGTCTAAAAAAAACCTTTCAGGAGGCGATTCAAGCGCTTCTGAGTCAGAAAAGAGTCAGATTGGACTCAGAAATTATCCCCGTTAAGTGCGACCGTTTTCATAGAAAAAAATAGAAGGCTAACATCGGCTACTCCGATGTTTTAAATACCCTTGCAGTTTTTGAAAGTCGCTACCATTGATAACAAAAAGTTTTCTCACTTCAGAATTAGTTTTTTCGACCAATCGTTCATATGGCAGCTATATGCTATAGTCATCCGATTATGATACATTTTTCCAGAATTGTGTGAAGGGATGTAAAACTAATATATACCAAGATTGGTGACGCTACGATGGAAAACAAAAAAAGTTTTTCCTCACTAGAACTAGTTTTTTGACCGACCGTTTATATGGCAGCTATATGCTATAGTCATCCGATTTTGATAAATTTTTTCCTAATTGTGTGGAAGCATATAAAACTAATATATAACCAAGTTTGGTGACGCTACGATGGAAAACAAAAAGTTTTTTTTGACCGACGTTAGGCATTGCACGACGATAACTTTCAGAATTGTGGAAATTAAAATAAGATTTGACCTATGAAAACAAAAAGTTTTTATGTTTTGAGATGTTTATATTAGTCATCGCGCGGTCCGACTAGTCGTCAGTAGCTTGCAAAATGTGATAGCTGACGAGTTCGCTGAAAAGCAGACAAGCGGAGGACGAACGTCGTCAAGTTATGGGGTCGTTCGTTCAAACGCTTATTAATTAAAAGAAAGGTAAAGCAGTTTCTCACTACAGTTTTTTGACCGACCGTTTATATGGCAGCTATATGCTATAGTCATCCGATTTTGATACATTTTTTCCAGAATCGTGTGAAGGCATATAAAACTAATATATACCAAGTTTGATGACGCTACGATGGAAAACAAAAAAGTTTTTCTCACTAGAACTAGTTTTTTGACCGACCGTTTATATGGCAGCGATATGCTATAGTCATCCGATTTTGATAAATTTTTTCCGAATTGTGTAAGAGCATATAAAACTAATATTTACCACGATTGGTGACGCTACAATAGAAAACAAAAAAGTTTTTCTCACTAAAACTAGTTTATTGACCGATCGTTCCTATGGCAGCTATATGATATAGTCATCCGATCCGGCCGACTCCGACAAATGTGCAGCCTATGTGTATTTAAAGACTTTTTGCAAAGTTTGGTCAAGATAGCTTCAAAACTGAGGGAGGAGATAGCATAGAAACAGACGGACGGACAGACGGACCGACGGAGAGACGGACATGGCTATATAGACTCAGCTCGTCATGCTGATCAAGAATATATATAGTTTATGGGGTCTATGCGTTACAAACATCGTAACAATTTTAATATACCCTCTGCAAGGGTATAAAAAACGTTCTTTTCAGACTCTTTTTTGGGCACATTATATAATATATTAGTTTCATATACTTCCACACAATTCTGGAAAAATTTATCGAAATCGGATAACTATAGCATATAGCTGCCATAGGAACGATCGGTCTAAAAACTAATTCTAGTGAGAAAAACTTTTTTGTTATCAATGGTAGCGCCTTTCAAAAACTGCAAGGGTATTAAAAACATCGGCGTAGATGTTAGCCTTCTATTTTTATACCCTTGCAGAGGGTATATTAAAATTGTGACGATGTTTGTAACGCATAGAAGGATGCATTTCCGACCACATAAAGTATATATATTCTTGATCAGCATGACGAGCTGAGTTCATTTCCGTCTGTCCGTCCGTCCGTCCGTCTGTCCGTCAGTTTCTATGCTATCTCCTCCCTTAGTTTTAAAGCTATCTTGACCAAACTTTGCAAAAAGTCTTTAAATTTCAAATACGCTGCACATTTGTCGGAATCGGCCGGATCGGATGACTATATCATACAGCTACCATAGGAACGATCGGTCCAAAAACTAGTTCTAGTGAGAAAAACTTTTTATACACTTGAAAAGTGTATATTAATTTTGCCCAGAAGTTTTGTAACGCATAGAAATATTCATTTCCGACCCCATAAACTATATATATTCTTGATCAGGACGACGAGCTGAGTTCAATTCCGTCTGTCCGTCTGTCTGTCTGTTTCTACGCGAACTAGTCCCTCAGTTTTAAAGCTATCGAGCTGAAATTTTGCACAGAGTCTTCTTTTTACTGCACGCAACTAATATGTCGGAACCGGCCGGGTCGGATGACTATATCATATAGCTGCCATAGGAACGATCGGTCGGAAAATAAGTTTTAGTGAGAAAAACTTTTTTGTTTTCCATCGTAGCGTCACTAATTTTGGTATATATTAGTTTTATATGTTTCCACATAATTCTGGAAAAATATATCAAAATCGGATCACTATAGCATATAGCTGCCATAGAAACGGTCGGTCAAAAACTAGTTCTTGTGAGAAAAACTTTTTTGTTTTCTATTGTAGCGTCACTAATCTTGGTATATATTAGTTTTATACATAATCACATAATTGTGAAAAATTTATTAAAATCGGATGACTATAGCATATAGTTGCCATAGGATCGGTCGTTCGGAAAATGTGTTTTATTTAGAAAAGTTTTTTTTATGGTATCAAATTTTTGTTATCAATGATTTAAAAATTTTTAAAATCTGATATCTATATCCTATATATATTTTACCGGTTAAATCAGTTGAAGAAAAGTTTTTCAAGTGTATTAAAACTTCGGCACAGTCGAAGTTAGCTTTGCCTTCTCGTTTGTTATTATTTTTGGTTTTAAAGCAGGTGGAATATCAGCTAGCTAGTTCTTGAACTCCATTCAATGTCAATATTTCACCAACAATGCGTGCAATTGAAGTTTGTTGCTCCGACTCCGTCGGGTCGGTCGGTTAGTTGTTGTTGCCTTTCCTCCGTCCTTTGTTTGTAATTAAAGCAGCAGCAACTCGCAGAAATTCCACAATACAATCCGGGTCGGTCCCGGCAACTTGGACTCATTGTTATCCGTTTGTTTCACGTGTCGTGCGCCTTTTGAGCAGATCGAACGTTCTGATCTTCGGTGGTTCTTGCTCACAGCGTGTGGCGAAGTCAGCGTGCCATCGCCTCGCCGAAGGAATCCAGAACTCCCGATCATGGCGGTGCAACCCCCAAAGCAGGCAGCGCTATCGATTCTCGTGTGAAAACATGCAATTATGGTTTTATTTGTACTACTTTGTGAGTTGTTTCTTGCGTTGAGTTTCTTTTGAAGTAACGGGGCTGACTGACTGGCTGACTAACAGACTGCTGCCTGGGTATGTGAAAGAACCAAAATTGGTGGGGCCTCAGGGTTGCTTTCCCATAGAACTAGGCAATAACTGGCCTTGCTCTTATGGAGGAAATCAAATTTCTTTAATAGATTTGGGCTCCCAATGGACATTTTCTGTCGTGATTTTTAAGTTTGACCGCTCTTGGCAGTGGTATAACATATTCCGCCATATCTTTCCGACAACTTATGGCGTCCACCTTGCAGCATTACTCCAAGTCGTTTTTATCATCTTTCCAGCATGGATTTAAAAAGAATCGGTCAAGTATGATTAATTTGCTTGAGTTTACGTCATTGTTTAATGATGGATTTCATCTGAAACGAAAAACTGATGCCATCTACACCGACTTTAGTAAAGCATTCGACTCTGTGAACCATGATATTCGCCTCCTAATGCTTAAACGTATAGGATTTCCCTCGCCTGTTTTGTTTTGGATCTCTTCATATTTAAAAGATTGAACTCAAAATGACTGATGCTGATTATCAATAGAATCGGTTGAAAAACACGGGAGTTTGGAAGTGAAATGCTTTTAATGAAATGCTTCGACTGCAGCGCTCTTACTTGTTATTAATGGACTTCCCTAGATAATATCTCGTTCTCGGATATCTTTTATTTATTTATAGTTCAACATAGTACTGTTAATCTTTACAGAGATTGAATAGGAGAGGACAATAAATTGATTCTTATATCTAACAACGAAGATCGTGTAGAGAATGGGTGGAAATACATGTTGTAAAGCTGGCAGAGGTTACGGAAGGGTTCATGATGGGCATAGTTTGTGAGACTTGGCTGTAGATATATCGGAACGAAACGGACATGGCTAAATCGACTCGGCTGTTGATGCTGATCAAGAATATATATATATGGATATATTATTGTTAAAACACAATTCCCATCATGGTGCGTCTATGCTCTAGTGTTGGTAAATCTAGAAGTTTGAGCCTCGATATGTATGGAGGGAGTCTTTATAGTGGATCCCAACGTAGGTTTCGCAGAGCAAGCACAAGGAATTGCTTTTGGACAGATTCAATTCGTGCACACAGAGCAATGGATTGAGTGCTCCAGATGCTTGAGTCAAACTCCAGGATCGGCCTTAAGATTAACAAATCCCAGCGAGAGAATTCAACTTGCACAACTTCATGCTACCCTTTAACCTATTTTTATGGGTACAGGGTAGCTTAGCTTTTTGTCTGTTGCCTAGGATAGTCAGTTTTCTAAAGTCACTTGTAGTACGTACAAAATTGCCATATCCCTGCAGCCGCCAGGTTGGATTGGATCCCTATGGTTTACATATTTGTGCGTTTTGAATGCGCAGCGAACCGTTGAAAGATACAGCAACCTTCGCCCCCCCTCCCCTCCCCTCCCCTGCCCAGACCATACGCACCGCAAAGGCATTTAACATGTCCAAATATTTTGTTAGTATGTATGTATTTACATACATAAATACATACAACTTGCTTGTATTGCTCGCACCCTTTGCAGCGGCAGCAGCATCTACGCTGGAATCGCATTAAAACCAACCGAGCGAAATATCAAAATTCGAGAAAGTCTGAAATATTATCAGCGGATTAGAATCAAATTTTACAAAAATAAAAGTGGTGGTGACTGATTGCTGAATAGCAAGCAAACAAGTGGCAAAAAGTGGGGCAGAGGCACTGCCCTGCCCTGTCCTGTCCTGTCCTGCCTCCCATGTCTCGTGCGCTGCTTTGTTGTCGTCTTCAACTAAGGGTATGTGGGGTGTTTGGTTGGGCGGGGGTGGGTGTACTAAGCGCCGTATTTAAAAACCCAACTGAGTGGAACAAATAGAAAATCAACATTTTTCTCTCCACTTATTAAAAAGCGGAAAATGTTATAAGTGAATTTAAGCGATACCAAGCGGTTCGTATCCGAATTCGGAACGTGCTAGCTGGCCACGGCATTTCATTCTGATCGCGTGAAATCAAAGCTGCTGAGGTGCACTTGAGTTCAGGTTCACGGAGCAGGTTGAAAAGGTCGGAGAACCCAGGTTCGGGCTCTTTTTGTAAGCTGAAGTTAAAGTCGGCTCGGTTAAGAGCCTTCTCGTGGAGTAGTTAACAGAGAAGTGACATTTACATTAACGTTAATATGTTAATAGCAGGGAATAATACCGGAACCGTTAACCGAAATAAACTGTGATAAGCCAGGTACCGGTATCGAAACTGGAACCGATATTAAAAATTGTTTGAGAATCGAAAACCGTTATTATAGAATCCGAAAAAACCGGAACCATAACGAAACGCTAATACCGGTACTGTTTCGGTTTCTAATTTTTTATTTTATTGATTTATGATTATTACAAATATATATTTCAACTGGGCAAATTGCAATATATACACTTAGAAAAGAGTCTTACATTTTAGAAATTCGCGCTTAAAGAATATCCAGAATCATACTAATATTTATAACGAGAGCGTAAGTTGAAGTCGGCCCTGCTTGACTTCGATATACCCGTTACTCAGGGTAAGGTTTATTTAAGAATATTTTATTAGATCACAACATGCCCAAATTGTGGGAGATATGAGGATTTTTCCAAATTGCGGGGGCGGCAACTCTACTATGGCTCATCTGATCGGGAAATGATGTAAGGCGGATCGATAGGTAATGATGATTAAAATATATGTCTAGAAGGTTCGAACAATCTTTCTTCAAAAAAGTGGGAGATATGCGGTATTTTTCAAATTGCGGGTGCTGGAACTTTTCTATCGTTCATCTGATCAGGAAATGATGTACCGCGGATCGTTAGGTAATGATGATTGAAATATATGTCTAGAAGGTTTGAATAATCCATCTTCAAAATTATGGGAGATATGAGGTTTTTATATATTGGATTTCTGCAAATGTATGTAACAGCCAGAAGGAAGCATCTCCGACCCTATAAAGTATATATATTCTTGATCATGTCCGTCTGTCTGTCCGTCTGTCCGTATGAACGAAGAGATCTCAGAGATGGTAAGAGATAGAGATTTGAGGTGTATGGAACATATATTTCTTATACTTGCAGGCAGATCAAGTTTAGTTTTGATTTTTGCCACGCCCTCTGCCTCCCCCGCAAATTGAAAAAACCTCATATCTTCCATATATATGTGGGATTGGGAATATAAGGAGTAGT